>JAATLQ010037663.1:96750-121701 GCA_013421005.1 Heliconius erato x Heliconius himera | reverse complement strand
ATCCCGCACACAGCAGGGTAGGCAGAGGGAACCTAGTGTTAAGACACTCCGTTCCCCACTTTCTGCCGAATTCTGGAGGCATTGCGTGTTGAGTGGCAGAACTCAACGCCGCGCTTAACCTCGACACCAGAGCGAAGAAATGGAAATATAAATTTAAGTAAATATTTCATCTCCTCGAGTGGGGATCGAACCCACAACCAGTCGGTTTTGCAGTCACACCTCGTGCCGCTGCGCCACAAATGTTAAAAATAGATTAGATTTATTTAAAAATAATAATCACACTACGCCTACACTACCATATTCTCAATATGACGACAATATGAGTAATATGAAGTAGTATGAAGCTCTTTCTTTTATCGTCGGAGGATTTAAATAAAGTACATAAAAAATCATAAAAAAAATCTCCCGAACATTAATATCAGCTCTGTTTATATTCATGCTGATATCTCACTGCTTGGTTTCCAATATTTTCTTGAAAAGCTTGTGAATATTTACAACGAGGTTATTGCTCTACGTCTGTATAATCTTGACGTTTCGTATAATAGAATATTAAATTAGCTTAACCTATGCCGTGACAGCATAATGCTGTTTGATAATATAAGCAAATAATATTCCTTTGGCTTTTCTTTGTTGTAGGTCCTTCTATGTTATATTTTTATTTCTTTTTTCGCTAATATTCTGCTTAAAATAATTATTTTTTTTAAAAAACAATATGTCAGTCAGAGTGCCTATATAATTTCTTGACTTACAATTTATATAAAATAACATTATTAATATTTTATTTAGGTGGTCGTGGAGCAGCGGCACATCCTTTGCCTGCTAATGCGGCCATTGTAGGTTCAATTTTCAATAGGGAGAATGGATAATTTCTTTGCTCTAGTAACAACATAAAGCGCAAGTTCCATCAGTTAACGCGTAATGTCAAATTGAGCGCAATCAGTTACAGGGTGGAGCTATATCTTATTCTGTTAAAATAAAAACATTTACTAAAAACTTTACACATACATTTGGCAACGCTAAACTTCAAGGCATACATTTGCAATAAATATAAAATATAGGTACATAAATAGAGCAGGAAGCACAGCTTTAAGCGAGCCGGCGAGAGATGCCAATCTGAATTTATATTACCCACTATAATACTTTTTATCCCCAAATAAAAACTGTACAGACAAACTTTTACGATTGTTCGACTTGAGTCGAGTTTTGAACAATTGCCTTCAGATTTCCCTCGACACTCGACCAGTTCTCATAATCATTAAGCAAAAGTTTTAGTTTCATTCGGAATATCTGATGAGGACGTCTAAATTACTATTGGGATTCATTGGCACTGATATTGTAAGTTTTAACAGATAGTTTGTATAACTTGACAAGTAAGGTAACGTGAAAGATAAGATAGAAAGATAAGATAACGTGAACGTTTTATCAATAAGTTAGAGACAATTTAAAAATATTTTTTGTTAAGTTATACCTGGTTCTTTTCGAGAAAGAGCCAATAGTAGAACAGTAGGGCCAGACCTTCGTTATTTTGCTCATACACCCAACACCGGTAAGTACTATCAGGGAATATGGAGCTTGGGTGGTGATTACTTTGGCAATTATAAGGAACTAAGATGCAAAAAAGTACCTAAGTTTCGTTAAATAATTTCTTGGTAATAATATTAGAAATGACGTTGCCCATTGCAGGATATTTAACTCAGTTGTGACCCCCTACCAGACACCACTGAACTCTGATAAATTACAAGCGCCCACGAGTCTAATATACTAAAGAGTAAAAAATATTGTTTGCTCCTAATATGTCCGTAGGCTACTATCGGCTCTTAGGTGATTTAAGTTATCTAGTATTGTATATTTATCCTTATAAAATTGTATGAATTAAGATTTGGTAAAACCATCCAAAACATTTCTGACTTCCACAATAAATCCCGCATGTAACAGAGTAGGCACCGGGAGCCTAGTGTTAACGTGATACTGGTTGTGGGTTCTATTTCCACCTGGTGGAATGAATTGTTTTTACTTTCTTACTTTATTGACAATAAATCGTGGTGTACCCCTACTCACAAAGCCTCGAAAATTGGACGAAAAAGAAAAAGGGAATGTTTGAACACAAGGTTTTGTCTGCCTACCTTGCTAATATGCAGAATACTCCGTGAAGCTATTATTATTATATTATAATAACTTCTGACTAATAATGTAGAATCGAATAGATGTCCTATACATGTATTATATGCTAGTGATGTAATCGCCTTATTGCTAATAAGGAACTGCCTGTCCTGACGACGTTTTCTTTATCCCATTGACATCTTTAACAATGGACAGCAGGTTAATAGGCAATTATAGTGGATTATGATGTAAGTGCACTCTACGCTCAGCAAGACCACTCACTGTTATATATACTGTAGTTAATTTAGATGTCTTTTTATAAGACATTTTAATCAAGATACACATTTTAAAAATTTTTCATATATCAGTTTTCATACGAATTCGAAATATTGTGTGTTAAGTGAATATACGGCACTTCACTTAACCAGCAGGAAAGTGAAAATAATTTATTATTCCGAGCGGAAATTGAACCCTATGCAATCATAGCTGGAAATAAGGTAAACAAAAAAATATATAAAAATTAAAAACCAAATTTATGTAGAGTCTAAATGTAGAACTTTGTTTAGAATTGAAACAAACGATTCCTAAGAGACAGATCACGCGTGTTCGCTAAACGTTGAGTTAATTGTGTAATATGTCTTGACGTTGCAGATTGTAAGTTTAAAATGTTAATTAGTTGAGATGCATCGTATAATGTTGCCCCGGGGAGTGGAGGACTTGAATATACTGTACTTGCTTAATACTTTGTTGTGGGGGCTTGAATTTTTAATGGTATTTTCTTTTCGTGTATGTAATGTAGAGCTTTGTAAGAAACAACAGTTTATAGTGGAATTTATGATCTTAAAAGAGCAGCTTTACGCTTTTTTCACCCGTCAGAGTAAGAAGAGGCAACCTAGTGGTTTGTTTCGTTTCGTTGGATTGTTTGTTGAGTGGTGGACCTCAACATCAAGTTTTATGATTTATATTTTAATAATATAAAAATGTTTGTGAGTTTTTATTGTAATTTACAAAGAAAAAAAACAGTTATAAAAAAACATTTGTCTTACTTGTGATAAGAATATTCTGTTTTAAATTGTTTTTTTAAGAATGTGACCGCAAATAGCATGATGGGTAGAGAGAACTTAATAGCCGGCCTCCGATTTTAGAAATATTGTATGTTGAGTATCGCAACTTAACACTGTTCATTGTATTGTCAACAGAGCGAGAAACAAAAATAATTCATTGCCCTGAGTTGGGATCGAACCCACACTTTCTTTTCTTCTTTAGCTACGACGGCCTTTTAACCATAAATAGATATCTTTATATAAGTCAATCCAGTTTTATTACACACATCTTTATAGCCATTATACGTCATTGATAGACACTTTTATGAATCCAATTAAGCGATCGTAACTTTACTCCTCGGGGATAAAAAATACTTTCTGGTAGTAATTTAGATATTGATAAGAGAAATGTTGCATTTTCTCATCCACTCTCTAAAAGATGAGAGGGTTTGTTTATAAATCAACCCTTATCGAAGTTGCTTTAAATGCATTCAAGATCGAAATACCTTTATTTATCTTCGGCATGTTATTAAACTTCATTTAACTGATTGAAATTTTATCTGTCGCTTAATTTAAATTTATACTATATGGACCTCTTTATTCTTTTTTTCTATATATGTGCTTTGACGTGATGGTGAATTTTGTACATATGTAATATATGCTAATCTTACTTTAATCCATAGTCAAAATGAAAAGGTAAATAAATAAATTAGCTTCACGCTGTATCCCGCACACAGCAGGGTAGGCAGAGGGAACTTAGGTAGTGTTAAGACACTCCGTTCCCCACTTTCTGCCGAATTCTGGAGGCATTGCGTGTTGAGTGGCAGAACTCAACGCCGCGCTTAACCTCGACACCAGAGCGAAGAAATGGAAATATAAATTTAAGTAAATATTTCATCTCCTCGAGTGGGGATCGAACCCACAACCAGTCGGTTTTGCAGTAACACATCGTGCCGCTGCGCCACGACCGGCCTCAAAAAGCCTCAAAATGAAAAATGGTATAAAGCTTATATAAGGAGATTTATGAACGCAAAATAGAGAATATATAACATCCACATGCCATACAATATTCTTAATCAGTAGTAAGAAAAAAAAATTAAAAAAAACTTTTTATCAATAGGTTAATTGGTTTGAGTAAAGTAAAAATAATCATTGTAAAAGATTGAATTTGGAAAAAAATATTGTTTTCATTCTCTGTTTTTTGTGAATTCATAACCGTCACGTTTGCAGTAGAGTTTTAATATGTAATGTAAATCAATATGAATATTCGAATCTGAGACCTATCAATTATTCATAATCATTAACCACTAAACTAACAGGTCAATCATGTTTCCTCCAGTGACGTGGAACGCGTTTTTGTGGCGCTCTCAGCCGCCGCTCGATTCTTAATGCCTCTATTAGAGAGATTAATTACCATCAGAATAAAAAACAACACAGTGTTTTTTTCCATTCCCTACAAATTTAATTAATTTCGATACAAATCTAAGGGTTTTTAGTTTTGGAATGAAAGTTATGCTTGTATTCACAATTTGTATATGAAATTTGATACTTGAATTTAATAGTTTATTATGTAGAGACGTTATGGTTCTAATATATGATCGTTATCATCATCTTTATAGTAGTCTGTTGAAAGTTATGAGAATAACTTAAATATTATTGGAAATATTCTTGACAGTGATTATTTTGATATCATTTATAGAAAAAGAAATATACTCTATAAAAGGAAGCTTTCTCCAAAAGCTAAAGTGACATGGGAAACATGGGTTCCATGTTTGTATATTTATTTGTATTTGTTGATTAGTTCTCATTAAGTAATATTTAGAGTTGTATGTAATTTAACCGTTACGATTACACTATTTATTATCATGATTAAATTTTATTATTTTGATTGGAAAAATTATAAAAGAGACACAGTGATTTCTAAAGTCTCTACTTGCGACGTTCGCAATGCGTCAATTCTATTTATCATTTAAAAGCAAATTAATTGAAAGTAAAGCTCAGGAAATATAATGTTTTCATTTAAAATACTTCATTTATTATAAATGTTTTGGGTAAACGATCCCATCCCTGTCTTGACTAGCGCCCGACCCCAACCCCTCTTCCGCGCGAGTTAATACAATTTACCGACTCGCTCTAATCAGTCCACATATCTCTTGATAAAAACGTTATATTATATATCACTACCATAAAAAGCTCCAAAAGTCTCTATAAGAAACGAGACGAGTACTTAAATTAACAGAGTCAAGTTACATGAAGCTTCACTTAAAGTATTACTTAATCAACTTCGAAAGAATAAAGCTAACTCAGTTAAAAAGCTCATCTAACTTACAAGCGAGCTTTTGTTACAATTCCTTTATAAATGTACTAAGTGTTTTATTCTCTACTATTTTCTAGTATGTCATAGTGAAGAAGTAGTCGGGAAGTATCTTATTAAACATGATGGTAGTGGGCTCCAACTAAACAGGAGAACTGTTTACATTTAAAAATATTATGCCACACACCGGTTTTGATATGCAAATCATAGTGCTAAGTTCTGCCATACAATATAAAAGAAATATAGAGAATATATGTATCTTAAGACTATGTTCTCTCTGCCTATTCAATAATATAACAGAAAATGCACCAGAAAAAATTAAGTAAATGTTATTTTTCTTCTCCAAAATATTCTAATATGATTTTCTCAAATGCTATCGTTTAACGCGGGTTGATTTCGTTTGTCGCATCATCGTCCCAGACAGTGGCGTACCGCCTGCCGACGGAGGAGGACGTGTACTCGCTCCCTCTGCCTTCACTGTCGAGAACGAATACGATCGCCTATCAAAACAACGAAATTTTAATACCAGTTTAAATTTCATGTCTTATAAAAAATTGCTTTAGTGAATTTTTATTGATATTTGTGTTATCAAGTAAAATTTCTCTAGTTTATATATATCTTTTTAACCAAAGTGTATTTAATGTTAGTATAAAGTGACACCAAGTCCATGATATTACAACCATGATATTCAAAATGGGAGGGAAACCTCCAGGCAAGAGTCCACCGGAGAAAACGGAGAAAAAAGAGGAGAACAGTTGTGAGAAATGTCCGGAACCCTGGGTGTACTGTGTGGTGTTGTATTGTGCGTGTGCCATGAGTCTCATATCCAGTGGATACAGTCTCTATAAACAGCAAGGAGTCCAAGATAGGCTCTCTCTTTTAGAAGAGCAACATTTGGCTTTAAGAAGTGCTGTTTTAGAGCCGCAACAACCCCTAGTAGAGCGCCTTAGACGAGAAGCTTACTCCAGACCCTTAAGTTACTGGAGGCAAAGAAGAAGCATTCGTGATTATGGAGATTGCGTTTGTCCACCAGGTATTTGGAAATTTTACATTGTACTTATATAGAGGCTAGAAAGCAAATACAATACACTGTTTATTTCTAAATCCCTTTATTGTGTTATAATGTTATTTAGGCTTTATACTTACTATTTTTCTACACCAACTTAGTTATAACATTTATACTATATTAGATGTCCTTCATCTCTTATTACTGCATACAAAATAAGTAAGTACATTCATTTAATAAATTACGCCCTGTCTAGGTATTTTGCCTCTGGTGATGAAGCAATTTTCTTAAAATGCCTACAAAAAATGTAATAAAAGGTTCGGTATAATAAAGTTACAGGTAGTCCTTGTAGACGGTCATAATAAATATTATAATATACTTCATATTTACTATTACACATTTTTTGTGACAAATCTAATAAAACATAAAATATCCTTAAGCATAAATTATTTAAGTTGTCCAAAATATGTGAGTTACAAACGTACATATATAAATTATTATACATAAACAGTCTATATGATAAGCCTTAAGTTACATTCACTTTTTTGTGTAATTATTAAAAAGTATCAATCTTCTATATTATTATCTTCTATATTATTTTTGGTCTGTTGCAATATGTATCCCAAAGTGATATAATTTTTATTAGCGCATTCCCATTTCTAAGAAAAATTCATTAATTCAGTGACAAATCATATCTTGGTAATTTATATTGCTAAAAATTCCAGCTTTTAAGAAAATTTATATGAGTCAATCTGTCAGTTATTTAAAAAAGAGTATTAATATTTCTACCAAATATGTATTTGTATATGTGATATAAACATTCCACTCGGTTCCGTAACATAAATATTGAGTTTGGTCGACTCGACAAATCGAATACACCGTCGTATTTACTCGCTCCGACACGGTAAATAACTATTAAAATCGATCAACTCTATTAATATTTGTTCAGTATCGACAAATTCATTTGTATTCATAATATATACTGAGCATCTCTCTTTTTCACTTTTCTCGAATTCTTTATATTTAATTAACAAAAAACTAAGTATAAAACTCTACTATTAGTGAGTGACTGATAGAGAATATACAACCAGAATTACGCGATATAGAATACTATCCAGTCAATGTGCGACAGCGTGAAATCAACATCATGCTTCCAAAATCAGCTTCACGCTGTATCCCGTACACAGCAGGGTAGGCAGAGGGAAGGTAGTGTTAAGACACTCCGTTCCCCACTTTCTGTCGTATTCTGGGAGCATTGCGTGTAGAGTGGCAGAACTCAACGCCGCGCTTAGCGTCGACACCAGAGCGAAGGAATGGAAATATAAATTTAAGTAAATATTTCATGTCCTCGAGTGGGGATCCCACAACCAGTCGGTTTTACAGGCACACTTCGTGCCGCTGCGCCACTTCCAAAGTGTAAGCATTTTTTTTAGCGGGGCATGAACCTACTTACCTATGTATTTATAACAAGAAAATAAACTATAAGATATAAGAATGACAACATTGTCATAAACATTTTACTATTGTTTTCAATATATTTACGTAACGTACTGACTGACACACAAAATTCGTAGCGTTTTGCATTCATCCTGTCATTATTTATAGTATTAATGACGGTAGGTATGGTAGAGCCCAGCGACAACGACAGCGTCCAATCGATATATCATTCTATTCGTACGCATTGAATCGTAATTATTGTGATCTATTATTCTGTACTTTTTAACAATAACTTGTAATCGCTGGTGATTTATAGGACAAGTGAACCAACATCCGCCTCTAATTTAGAGGTATATGTTATTAAACTTGTCGATATTGAATTATAATGAAAATACTAAAGCCATTGTTCTATTAAAAATCTGAAATACCTTTTTTTAACTTACTAATAATGTTCAAGACTAAGTTTTGTTTTACAAAACCTAGAACAGTAAGCTGTAAACAACGGAATATGAACGATTAATATTTTTATTTCTTCGTTCAGCACCAACATAAAACCCGGCGCTGATTTACGCCACTCAATACTCAATGCCTCAAAAACTCGGCGGAAAGTGGGGAACGGAGTGTTTTTACACTAGATTCCGTCTCTACCTACCCTGCTATGTGCAGGATACAGCATGAAGCTTTCTTTATTTGATTTCTGAAAATATAATTACCATCTCTGTAGGAAAAAACCCTCCCAAAAAAATTTTTAGAATCATAAAAAAAATATATAATAAAACTTATTATAGACGTTACAAAATAAAATTAAAGAGGTTATATAAAAGTGTATAAAACACCTGTTTTGTTTAAAAATTTGACTTTCAATATCGTAAACTCTTAATTTTACTTTAATCTGTATTCACATCTAACCTATAATTTCGTACCGGTCGGTTTAAGAGACCCTTTCAAAAAGCTATTAAATTTTTCTGTCGCAATACAGGGTTAATCCCGGCCGGCTGTCAAATAACCCCATAGTTATTAAAACCCTCAGGCGTTGATCGAAAAACTGATAAACGGTTGGGATGGCGCGAAAACGTTGCCAATGTGACACTTATTTAAAGATCATAAGTCCAAGTTAATACAGATTTTGTATAGCAGCTTACTTTAATATTGCGCTTATTACATACTTTTCGAGTAATCCTTTTTTGTGTAGGAGAATTGGATGAAAAACTAAAGAATATAGAGTAATTTCTTGCACTTTTTAATCTAAATTGTGGTGCTCGCAATGTGATTGTATAATTTTTAGGTGTATGGTTTTACATAAGAAAAAACAATATAAATCACATAAATCAGCTTCACGCTGTATCCCGCACACAGCAGCAGGCATCTCGAAACTAGAAATAGACACTCTGTTCCCCACTTTCCACCAAATTTTGGAGGGCTTGCGTGGTGAGTCGCGGAACTCAACGCCGCGCTTTGCCTGAATATCAGAATGGAAATATAAATTTAAATAAATATTTCATTTCCTCGAGTGGGGATTGTACACCAGTCACATTTACGGGCACATTTTATGCTGCTGCACAATGACTGACCATTGACGAAAAAAAAAAATATTTTTAATATTTTAATAATATACAGGATACAGTTTAAAATTATGTTTTATTTACATTGTATCATGTACATATTTATATGTACAACTGTACATTGTGTATAATTATAATATGCAATTCATATGCACCCAAAATCATAAAGATACTAAATCCCTTATTACAACATAATAAAATTCACAAAGGCGTCGCCACTCGCCGTAAACAAATAAAATCTACTAATTTCTAAAATCCGTGGGAACGGGCCAACAATCGATAGAAAAAATAAACTGAGGGTACCAACAACCCCGTAGCGATAAAAGTGACGTGTGCATGTGACAGCGCCCTACGGGTTGTCACACACGACCACATATAACGTGGAAAAAATAGCGTAAATAAGATAATGAGATTGTTATTTATGTCGTTATTACAAATGGTGCCGTTTTTCATAATATACTTCAAATTTTCCAATACAGATAGAATTGAGTGACAAATCACTTCGTATTATATATTTTTTTTCATATTCAAAAACATTGTGCCCAAAGCCGCACTTTATCCAAAGCCAATTTTAAAAAATATATAAGTCATCTAAAACACATGCGATGCGAGTTCCATACATTTTTTGATTAAACCAGGAAATTTATTTATCATTTACTGGCTTAATCAAAAAATGTATGGAACTCGCAAAGCTCCGTAATATTCTTTAATTTAGTTTTATAAATACAATTAACACCAAATTTTCTCCGCACGCTGATTGAACCAATTTAACTAGATTGGTTGTCAAAATAAAATTATTTTTATCATACAAATATTCACGCCATAAAGACGAGAGCGAGTAAATTTCAATCCAATATATCGTTGAGTGGGAGCCGTCATTTACACTCTTCTTTTAGATAAGGAAAATATTTTTTGTATACGTTATTTTCTATGGAAAAACATTGTAAAATATTTTTAAAAAGATTTTATGTAGAATTTTCTGTCCACATTGAGTAGCGGAACTCAACGCCGCATTATGTCCACCAAAGCGGGAAGGTGGAAATAATTAATATATAGTTTACATAAGTTGAGATATAAACTAAAACCATTAGGTTTACAGTTAAAAAAAATATAAAGAAAGGACATATTTTTAGTCATTTACATTGAGTTTTCAGTAAAGCGTTATAACGGAAGGAAAAATTATATTGACGACGTACGAGTATAGTCAAATGGAAATAAATGAAAATACGTAACATGCAACGGAAGCTCTAATATTCCCACGATTTTGCAAATGTTTTTATTGTTAATCTGTTACTCTTGTTTATATAGGCTTTCTCGATAAAATATCAATATTTTATCAATTCGAACCACTAGTTACTGAGACAAGCGTGACCAACCAAATAAATTCTTCAGCTTTATAATATTGTCGTATATTATACCAAAACTGCGGCGAAACTCGGTCTAGTTTTATAATAAAAACATGTCCTGTATGTGGTAGCAAGTAAGCAGTACTAAGTTAGCTAAGTTTGTGAGTAAACGTGCGAGGTCTAACAATAGACAAAGGACGGGTGTATGCTTGTGGTCGTTGTTTAGGTTATTGTGTATTATGTATATATGTATGTGTATGGAAATGCATAGACTGAATATGCATTTAATTTGATGACTACATATATGATTGTTTTTTTTTAATTAAAAAATATATTATTTAATACTACATTGTACAGTTGAGTGAGTGAGTGAGTGATTGAGTTTGCAGCGGTATTGAAAATATAGTGTTGAATCTCTATTTTGTCATCTTTTTTTGACATTGATGGTTTAATTTTTTTATGACATTGTATGCTTATTAATAGAACTCTTTCGTTACTCAGCATAAAATATTTTGAATTTTGGCGGCAAGTGGAACAGAGCGACACTGATATTTTTCTGCCTCTCTTATATGTGCCAGCTACAGGCTGAAGCTGATAGAGGAGAGACTATATAGAGAGTTTACACATCATTAGTTACTACCGGAGTAGCTTAAATCTGTAACTATTTTAACAAGGTGCTTAGACGTGATAAATATGTCCTAATAATAAAATGTCGCTACATACAAAATATCTATAGAAGATTAATTAGTATCATTTATAGAGGCCATCGTGGTGTAATTTGAGAGCATCTTGCTGTAAGTGTGACGGTTGTAGGTTTGATTCCGGCTACTGTATATTTCATTTTGGAATACTTTTATTTTCGGTTTCTGATAACAAGACAAATCCACTTAGCAGGTAACATCTCAAAATTTGACTGTGCTTGTGAACGGGGTGTCTTAACCCTAGATAGATGACCATATTTCACTGTACACCAAAGATAAATATACGTCGCCTCGACGTGCGTATGTTTGAGTGAGCATATTTTGGATTATGTATGTACTAGGTTTATAAATGTAATATTATATCTTAATGTCTGTATTAATAAACATTATAATTGAAAAATATTACAGTTTGTTTTATATTTTATAAGAAAAACTAAATAATTAAAAAACAGGGTACTTCTTACTTTAAAAAAATGAACATTTAGGAATCTCTTATATTTTGTATGATCATTATAGATAATATATGAAATCTAAATTTAGTGGCCGACGACGACGATGATCTTTCTTGCCTCTAAAAATTTTGAGCTCTTGCGTGAGAATATAATTCGACATACTTGGCGAAGCACTTTCAGAAACTTGAGCTTTATTTTTTTATATGTATATACAAGATTTATGTATGTGATATATCTTAATGTAGGTATTAATTGACTAAATAAATGAAAAACATAGAATTATAAATAATATATTATTAATTATAAATAATTTAAAATAAAAATATACTATTATAAAAAAAAATTAAGAAAAGGAAATTAAATAACAAAATGTTGTTATGTTTATTGTTGTGTAGGCCACCATAAATAACATGCATAAAACTAATAAAAAATATGTACATTTAGTGTCAAAAACAATGTGTGGCAATATTTCTCAAAAGTTGAAAAACTTACACTAATGATAATTATACGTCACTTCGACTACGATTTTTCATTGAGAATACTGACAAAAGTGGTACTGACTGACCGAAGCGGCATGGATATGTCTTGCAAGCTCCGGTGGTCAACTGACATAGTAGGAGCGGGCCGCTTAGTGACACAAAAAAACCATAGAATTATATAAATTTTTCAAAATTATTAATCGATTCGACGTAGGTTACTTATGTGTCTAGTGCTACCACTAGTTTCTCCCTGCGGGATGTGAAAAATAGATCAATGCAATGCTTACAAGATTATCAACAATTTAAAATAAATCCGACGTTTGAAATCGATTCAGTATAAAACCGACAGATAGTTTTTCAGTAAAAGGCTCAGACCACATAATAAGATTACTTCTATTTAACATCGCAAGTCTACTGATTACATAAGGTCTAATAGTAAAGTGGTTTATTTGCTTATTGCTAAGGTTATTGTAGGTTTGGTACCAGAGACAAAATTTAAACTGAAAGATAATATATCGATGCCGTTGTTAGGTAGTGGTTCAAAAGTATGACTGCAAACGCAAAGGTTATGGTTCAATTTCCACTTCAGGAAATTAATCATTAAATATACTTATTTAACTCACTCTGGTAACAAAAACGTAGCGTTGAATTCCGCCACTCCACGAAACGAAAGTGAAAAAAGAAGTGTCTTAATACTAGCTCCCCTCTGCCCATCCATCCATGTTATGTTGATTTTTAAAATTATTCTTATATAGAGAAAGTACGAAGAACGTATGACTCAGTGTTGAATGTATGAATTCGAATCCCGCTACGTTCAAATTTATATACTTTTTTTATATTTTTCTACAGACAAGATATACATTCAGACAATTTCTTTCTGAATGAATGTCTTGTACCCGCTGGTTTCCCTATTTCTTATTTTTTTACATATTACAATTGCGGCGTTGAGTTCTGCCACTCAACACGCAATGTCTCCAGAATTCGGCAGAAAGTGTAGAACGGAGTGTCTTAACACTAGGTTCCCTCTGCCTACCCTGCTGTGTGCGGGATTAAGCGTTAAGCTGATTATTTGTTTTACAATATATAAAATATTTACATGACTTGACCTCTAATTAAATTAAAAGCAAATGTTAATTTATAAATCTTTTGTCAAAAGATGAACAATGCACTAATCTAAAATGTATGTTCGGGAAACAACTATTGTTAAATTTTAAATGTAATGTAATATTTATTAACATTTTTCAATAATAAATATAGTTATATTTGTTAAGCACATGTACCACACACCTGGTGTGTGTATGTTTGTATGTAGAAATACAAACAGTGTCTTGTTTCCTCACAGGATAAAGTTTTCGAAGCTTGTGGTTGCCCTCGTAGTACTTCAGAGGTTTCTGTGTATCTGCTCTTATAGAGAAACTATAGATACTTCCATGTTACGTATAAAATACAGGTACATGTAGTATTTTTAAGGTTTTCGTATATAATCAGGTTGGTAGAAAGAGCCTAGTGTTAAGACACTCCGCTCTCCAACAGTGGAACTCAACGCCGTTGTTTATTTTAGCAGAGCAGTAATTTGATTATAATAATTTCCTCAAGTAAGAGTCTAACACACGTCTATTTTGTATACAATAATTCTATGTCCTACTGTGTCCTAATGGTGCCTTTTAATTTATTTTTTTAGCATTACATTGTATCCCGCATATAGCAGGTAGACAGAGGGAACTTAGTGTTAAGACACTTTGATCCGCACCTTCCCCAAAATTTTAAAGTATTACATATTACGTCCTTTTATTCAAAGTTTTATAAAGTAGGTTGACAATTAACGCGATAGTTGTCGGACAACTCTGTGGCGGAAGTGAATTCAGTGAGGGAACGCAACGCAACGCCGCGGTTTGCCTCATTACCAGAGCGAGGTAATGAAAATATTAAATACTTCCTTTCCTCGAAATGGAAACGAACTCACAAGCTTTTGTGCGAACAGTCCGACAATTCTTTCCCTGCGTCGCCTCTATATCGACTAGCCTCTACATACATATACTTATACTATATTTTTGGGCCAGACCACACATCAGACTATCTGGCGTCACGCCAAACGTTAACAACGTGGACCTAAACGGCCGGCATAATAATTACATTTGATGGACGAACGTGACAAGCTTTTCAACTTCACTAGAAATTTTTCGATCAACATTTTGGGCCAATTGTAAAATTTGGATGGTGGTAGAGTCTACTAATTTTCTTAAGTAGATTGTTAAATTTTATACTTTAAGTTAAGATGTAATCTATATAAATTTGAACACAGCGGGAGTTGAATCCGCGACTCTTAGAAACCGTCAAAGCGTTAGTCTCTAATTAAGCCATACGTTCTTATCGAGCCACGTTGAAAGCGCTTCTTACAACTTATTCTAGTTCTTAGCTTTAGCGTAGTGAAATGTAAAGCTTAATTCAAAAATATATACATTTTTTAGCTTTATACTGTCTCCTGCATATATCAGAGGCAAAACAATCAATTTTCAAAACATTGCATGTTTAGCGGCGAGAGAAAAGAACTGAACATGTTTAACTGTTAAATTCCCCATGTATGAATCAAACCCAAAACCGTTGTATTGACAGTCACACTCTATACCACTGGTCTACGATGGCCTCAAAAATAATATTTATGTTCAGTATTTGGTTTCATTTCAAAGTAACAATAAAATCTATATTTAATTCACCTCCATTGCGTTAATATGGATACATATAATAAGAAAGTAAGAAATGATTTTAAATTCATTTTATCAGCAAGTCGCAGTCGAGCATTACGAAATGAAGTCGCAACTTGGAGCGGACGAGCGATGAGACTTACAGAAACTTTGGATCTTGACAAAAACTATTCAAACGTCGAAAGCATCGCGTATCAACGGACCGGGACCGGATATTGAATCAAAAATATTCACTATAAATGTATTTTTATATTTATATTCTACTTAAACTAAACTTATTACTGGACATAAATACCTTTAGATATTTGAGTTTTACGAGAGTTCAGATAGTTTTTACTTTTTTAAGCTTTATGATTTACCGCTCGTGGCAGAGTAGGCAGAGGGAACTTCGGAACCTATTGCATATATATTCGGCTGAGGAACCTATATTTCCGATATTTCGCTACGCTTTGCCTCGTTACCAAAGCGGGGAAATGAAAATATTAAATCTTTCACTTTCCCCCAGTGAAAATCAAACCTACATCTGTGGCGTTGACAGTGGCACTCTTGTGCCTCTTCTCCCACATAACTTAATGTTATTTCAATACCTATTATAATTATACTATCTGAATTTTTTTGTATATTATTATTTTACAATGTTTTTACGAAACTTAAGTGCCTATCGGAGAACAGAGACCCAATATTTTAGAATTGATCATAAATCTCAAAGTTAGTAGATTCGTGGAGCTCCCACATAAAGCTTCCCTTTCACATCGTCAACTTACTGATTCAGGCACATTCTGATTAAACATCCTGTTCGACCCCTATTAGTTGAGTGATAGAGAAGGCTTGGGTAAACACAATTTTACTTCGCAAATATTTCCTTGTGTGTTTCCTAAATATTATAATGTGGCCCACTTCGCTTATTACTTTGCTGTAAACCGATCGATTGTTATAATTATAAACGCTAGTTTCAAGCCTCTTTTGAGTACAGCTTATGGAGGTGAAATACTTGTATAATAGAGCTCAACCATACAATATCTTGAAAATTGGGCTAAAAATGGGGACCGGAGTGTGTTGATACCAGATTCCGTTTATTTATTCTGCAACGTGCCAAATACAGTATGAAGCTAAAAAATATAAAATAAAATAAATAAATTAGCTTCACGCTATATCCCGCACACAGCAGGGTAGGCAGAGGGAACCTAGTGCTAAGACACACTCCGTTCCCCACTTTCTGCCGAATTCTGGAGGCATTGCGTATTGAGTGGCAGAACTCAACGCCGCGCTTAATCTCGACACCAGAGCGAAGAAATGAAAATATAAATTTAAGTAAATATTTCATCTCCTCGAGTGGGGATCGAACCCACAACTAATCGGTTTTGCAGTCACACCTCGTGCCGCTGCGCCACGACCGGTCTCAATTAAAAAATATTATAAATGTGAAAGTTCCAATTTCGCACAAAAATAGTAATATAGCTTATATATCAGAATAATACACAGGCTACAATTTATGAAATGATTTTGTATAATTTAGTTATAATATAACACTAAGCTTAAGCGGGCGAAGCCGCTCTCGGTTCGCTAGTTTAATAACTTGTGTAATAGATGCTTTCCAAGCACACCATATATGTTTATTTGCGCCGAAAAGTGCTCGCTCGAATAATTAAGGGGCGTATTAGGCACGCAAGAACGTATCGGGCTTTTCATTGAGCCGTGGCCCACTACTTAATCCACCTTTTGTGTGCTATAATTTATTTCCCCTTACTTAGACACATTCCTATACGAGTAAGTTGGGTATGTTAGAGCGGATAGATGTAGAGTTAGATCATTGTTGGTTTACTCTAGTTTGTTTTAAATGAGCCTTTTTTAATATTAATAGTAGCAAATAAAAAATATATTTTTGGTTAAGTTATTTTCGTCTATTATTTACGAAATAGTTTATTATATTAAGAAAATAAATCAGATTCATGTTTTTCATCGTTTAAACGTACTCAATTTTATTCAAATATCAAGGTCTTTGCCTACCTGTACAAGCATTTCCGTTACCGACAGGACCAAATGCTGCCGAACCGTTGGAACCGAATCCAAAACAACCGATGTGGCAGTCAGATAGACTCTATTTATGTTATACACATGCATATCATTTTATTTTTAATTTTATTATTTGAAAACAGTCTTTGAATATACCTAATTATATTTATTAATATAAAAATAATATTATCATTCCCTCTGCATGCAGCTTCACGGGAATAGAACTCTCATCTATACATATACTTGTAGGGATATGGCTCAAGATGTTTCATCTGGATACTATTGTCTCATATGAAGGTGGATTTTCTTGCACATTGTTTTTGTTCATTTTGTTTCCTCTGTGTTATCTTGATAGTAAATTATTAATTTAAAATAAGGTTATATATATACTCGTAGAAAGCACACATGTGTTTGTGTACGAGTGTACAGTCGGGGTACTTTCCTTTAAATGTAATTTGTTTTTAATTTTAATACTTCATTACATTTTACTCTGTTTTCCTTTATTTTGAAAAGATTTAAATTATTTTTAGGTTTCTTTTTTAGGTTTACGCTGTATTCCGGAGACAGCAGGAGTAGATATTCCCTATACCTAATGTGAAAAAGTCTCTTCTGAATGCCACGTCAGTGCCGTCAGTTGTTAGTTAGTGGGTGGATTCAATCCCCACTTGGGTAGTGAATATTATAAGTACCGCGTTTGAAAAATTATTTTATTCCCGCAAGAATGAATATAAAACAAATTTGGCGAATATTAAATAATAAATGAAAAAAATATTGGCAAGGTAAAGAGCTGAATTTTTTATTAGGCCTTGAGAATTAAAATGTTCTGTGTTTTTTGCGTAACATTATGAAATTAAAATTAAAAACTTAGGTATAAGTGCTTTAACGACTCACGGATATTAAAGAAATAATTAAATATCCATTGTAGCGCATTGATACAACATCTGACTTTACACGCGATTTTTCTGGATTCGATTCCTACTAGAGTGAATAAATATTTGAAACACAAAAAAAAAGTATATCCACGTTTACTTCAATCTGAATAAATTAACAACGCAGTTTCTCGAAAATTAGGTGAACACTTAGGAACGGAGTGTCTACACACTAAGCTCCCTTCATCCACCCTGCCCTGTGCGGGATACAGCGTGTAGCTTTTTACGGTCTACTTAATACAATACAATAATATAAGTTAGCTACTAATATAAAGAAAACGTTAAAATGATGCCATGAGACTACAAAAATCTTTCAAAAATACAGTTTTTTTACATAAAAAAATAATGTTTTGTAACTCAATTCGGATACAACAGCCTGGGAACCTCTAGCTTGAGTCACTTAAAGACGGTCCAGTACATTCAGAATAATGCAGATACTCGTCCAAAAAGCCCATTGTTTACTCACAAAAGTGAAAACCCATTGTTACTTTTTTGTATAATATTTAACATTTTCTTATATTCTTGTTATATTTTCGTAACCGCGTGTTTATTCTTGCATTCCGTTCACGCTTGGGAGTTTGTACCGAAAATGTCTCATAATATTTGCTATCGCGTGGAGATGGCAGGTACATGGATGCTTTGTAAATACTGTTTCAGATATAGTAGAAATTATACGCCTTAGTGGTGCTTCGGGAAACTCAGTAGTTACAGGTTCTAGCCCTGCTCGAAAAATTGATTATAGATTTAATATAATTGTCATGTCTCTGTTCTAGTGAGATAAAGTGCAGCGTAAAGTTTCGTCACTAAATACTCATTATCTCTCTATAGAAATTTAAAAAAGTCATTTAATTTTTATAAAAATGTGTAAAGTTAATTAAAAAATATGACTATAATAAAAATAATAAGAAACTAAGAAGATTGATCAAGCTGTGCCCTGCAAGTTTGTTTGTCTCGTTTGTCTTTGTTGCTGTTCCCGTTGGAATTTTAGAAATATTACCTTGTCCTAAGATCGTTAGAGAAATTTAGTGATATTACACTAAATATTGCTATTTTATTAAAATATGTGGTCAACCACACCAAAAAGATGATCCTTATGTTAAAAAATAAGGAAGCCGTTGATTTGCTTATAAGAATTTGAATCACTATCAAGCGAAGTCGAATCATAACTCAACCCCACAACCCTTTTACTTGAAGACTTATTCCACTTATAAATTCTGTTATAAAGTAATTTTCATATTTTAATTACACCGTGTAAGATTTAATAATTACAAAGTATAATCAGTCTAAGATTATATTGCGCAATTTCAGAAAATGTATAAGGATTATTTGAAATTGCGCAATATAATACATGACACGAAATACTTTAATAACTTAGCCTGTTGAAACAAAATTTAAAATGAGAACTTTCATATAAACCAAAATTAAAGCTATAATTTACTAATATTATTTTATATATACAATTCTAGTATGTGTTTTTTTGGATTGTGTTGGCTTAATTTTTTTGTACTAATTTTTTCAGACACTTGTTAGAAGACTTGAAGATTTGATATTAATTTCAGCTTGCTTCCTCCATGCGCCGTTGAGAAAAAAATATATTGATAGAGATACAAACAGATGGAATATGAAATGATCATATTCCTTATATGCCGTCTTCTCTTGAGCTACGATTTTTATTAAATCAGGATTGATTCATGATTGACAAAATTATTGACATAAGTTGCTTAGGCAACTCCAATATTTTTTTATAACAATTGTAATATACGCAATCACGTATGTTCTTTTTATATATTGAGTCATGATTCTTAATAGCTAACACACAAAACAAACCTCACAATAGAGAACTAATTAGCTGTAAACATATCATGTAGAGAACTTCCCACTCGCTGTGGATATTTAAAAGTCATCTTGATAGTGAAGTAGCTTTCGTGTATTAAAATTGATCTTTATCCGAATGCGTGAGGTCGTCGTGGTGCAGGGGCATAAACGTATACTATAAATACGATTGTTGTGGGTTCGATTCCCATAGAGGGAATAAAATATTTAATATTTTTATTCTTCGCTAAGTAACAAGGTAAAGCGCGGCGTTGAGTTCTACTAAAGGCCTCGAGCGGTGACGGATAATTGTGAAAAAAGTGTTAACACTTGTGGGATACAGCGTGAAATTAAAAAATGTGTAAAAGTTTTAAAGCAGTATAAAATCTTATGTGGTTACATGAAACAAATACCATTTACGGTTTAAATATTGCTTAGTTGTATTTGTACTACAGACCACTACTCGCTGCTCTGAATGTGTGAACCAGTACTCTAGCATATAACGCTTAAGATCTCTGTTAATGTTAGTAGATGTGGAAAAATTTCAACACATACAATTTTCAATAAATTTCAACTGATACATAAATACTATCAAATGATCACATAAAATTATATAACATTTTGACTTCTAATGTCAAATTTAAAATATTACAATATTACAAATCTATTCTATTGATACCATTTCCGAAACACTGAACTCTACTATGAAAACAAGACTCCGGGGACGAGAAATGATAATCCCACTACAGATGCTCTCCGATATCTAAAAGCAAATAGTCCCTTTGCTAGTAGAGTTATTTTTATTGTATTGTAAGCTGACAAATTTAACGAGGCTATTTTAAGAAGAGTCGTGTATAGTTTTAATTGTTAAGATTGATTGTCATTCCAAAGGGTTGGGCTTAAAGTATTATGAAACTAAAATAACATATGATGTATGTGTGATGTTTACTGAGGCAGTGTATGGTTTTCAATATTTGGGTATCTATAATGTGTAAGAAAATTTATAAAAAAATAACGTAACGTTCTAAGAATATAGTTTTGTGGTTAAAGCCTTGGCATTTCATACATTTATAGCCTTTGCCTATTAAGTAACTAAATCTTTTATTTATGTAATGAACAGTGAAAAACTATATCAATAATATAATTATTTCACAAAAAACCTTAAGCAAACGTCACATTCAATGAAACATATCACAATGTTGTCCGCAAAAATAGTCATATTTTTTTAAAGCGAACTTCACAATTATTAGGTGTCACCTTTGTTATCAAATTACTTATCATAAGAATCAATCTGTAATAACAATATTATAGTGAACGTTGACAGCATCCTATCCACCAATGATCTTGTAGAGGTATTAAATAATTAATAAACAATAACACAAAAACACAAAAAATATAAATTAATACGATTCCATTTAAATCCGATCAGACGTCACTGATCGTATCGAATAACGAACAGGATATTTTTTATTTGTTGCCATAGCGACGCTCTACTCGCCTCTCTCCCAATGATTATATTGTTTAAGAATTTAAAATAGTTATAAAAAGAGAAATTCCTGGAATGTTATATAAGTTCCTGCAGAAATATAATTTATTTTTATTTTCAATACATTAAAATATTTGTTTTATTTTTTAGTAGTTTAACGTCGTAGAAGAAAGGACTTCTTCTATAGTAATCTTGATTGACAAGATTTTTTAAGACTTCTATTAGCTTTTCACGCTTGCTATGAATATTATCTTTATTTTTATGGCAAAGCGCGGCGCTGAGTTCCGACACTCAACACGCAATGCCTCCAGGCCTCGGCGGAAAGTGGGGGTCGAAGTGTTTTAACCTTCTGCCTACCCTGCTGTGTGCGGGATACAGTGTGAAGCTGATTTCATGTATTTTGTTATCTTTACAGGCTTCAAATTCAAAACGTTTATAACATTTGTTTGATCTGACTTCAGAGTGTTGAGTAATGAAATAATATTCAAATTTAAGTATCTCATACTAAAAACGATATAAGGTACACTAAATAAAAATATTGATCTAGAACTATTATTATTTGCACTTTTTTTAAATACTTATATAGGTACATGTCTTCCGGGTGCATTAGGAAAAAAACACCGTTCTTTGGCCTGTCAGATGAAAAAAAATGTAGGAATTAATATACGAGTATACAATCACCTTCACCACGTGTAAAAATAGTTTTCTTCCAAATAAATTTAAATAATTCTCAAACTAAATTGCGAAATGTACAAAAGGTAGAGCAAAGTAAATATCTGCTTATAAACTAATAAAAAACACCCGCAGGGCTCGTTTTGCAGAACATTGCCAATTACACAGCTCATATAGATAAGAAATTTGTAATTATGAAGGCTTGAAATAATCTAAGAAGGCGGGTCTTGAGTAAACTCGATAGAGTCATTACCTGTTTAAAGAAGAAGTACTTGGTCAAATCGAATTGTAGAGTCGAAATTTTTTATTCATTTTATGTTTCTTACATAATATGCGACCAATGATATTCAATTTTTTAATCAGCGAGCTAATGTGGGCGTGAATATATATTATAATTTTAATTAAGTTTGGAATAATTAATTTAAGTTTTCGTAATTTTAAATAGACTTATGTTATGTGTAATAAAATTTACATATTTTTGTACTAATAATCAAAACTTACAGTCGGTAGTGTTTTGTAGATTAACTTGGTAATTTATTTTTCAAAATGTCCACTCTTTCATAAAGTTTTTGATTAAGATTTAATTCTAAATTTCCTAGTCGACTGGCCTTGAATTTCCACCGATTTGTTTTCATTTCCTCGTCCTGGTAACTAGGCAAATCGCGATGTCGCGTGAGTTGCGCCACCGAACATTCTCAGATAGTGCGCGAGAAGTTGATTCACTTTGTCTACTTTACTAAACTGGCAAAAGCGTAAAGCTGTTTGCTTTATATAAGCAAAAACTTATATTTGAATTCTTAAACATTTTAGTATAATCTAAAAAAAAAATAACTTTTTGTTGTTTGATCGGTCGTCGCATGCATCTGAGTAATGTAAAGCTAATAAAAATATTTTTAATTGCAGAGATAAATTACTGTATACACTTGAACTATATATAAGTGTTATTCCCACTCGTATAGTCGTATAGTGATAAATGACCATCTGGTTAGCTTTGTAACAAAGTTTGTAATGCACGGTGTTATTAATATAGCTAGCTATCTTCATATATGATACAGATTATAAATTCAATATCAATTTTTAGGGTTTTCTTTCTTTAAAATAAAAAATATACCCATATAGGATCTCTTCGTTACCTATCATCTGTCGGTCTGTCTGTAAAAGGCTTGATACTTTGGTTTTTCGTAGAGATGTCTCCTCGCTGTGCGTTCTCTACCGCATCTATCATGGGGAGTATTCTGAAAAACTGTTTGACATGTTGCCGCCGAATTTTCTAACCGCACAGTACGTCACAAGCTAAAAGGCGGTAATCACTTACCATCAGATGAACAGAACGCTCATTTGCCTTGTTCTTTTCCATAAATAAAAATAATATTAAATATTCTGATCTATAATAAAGAAATTTATTTTGAAGTCCCGCTTCACCCTGTGTCCTGTACGTAGCAGGGTAGACAGAGGGAGCCTAGTAATAAGACACTCCATTCCCCATTTCCCGTCAAATTCTGGAGATATTGCAAGTTGCCGAGCTTATCTTTGGCATCAGAGCAAAGAAATTATAATATTAAATATGGAATTTTGATGTGTGAATGTGGAAATCGAACACATAATATGTCGCTTTTACAGTCTGTGCCTTTGCACGACGACTGCCCACAGTTTTTAAGTCAATGCAATTAAAAGAAATGAGCGGTCTATAATATATGCTCTACTTTACCACATACTGTATGAAATCCGCCGCGCAATCAACACCTATAGTATATTTCCAGTTAATTTAGAATAAAAAGATTATCAAGAAGTGAGAACTTACTGTAAAAATTTTAAAAATATATATGTCTACGAATATCACACATTCAATCTTTACAAGCTTTTTATTTCTAACATTATTCAATTAAGACCTCATGTATTAAGTCGAAAGATTAGTAATTCCATGAATGTTTTTTATGAGGCGTCATTATTATATTGCGGTGCAGTAGAATTGCGGTAATTACAACGATGCCATAGTTGTGAGTTCGACCTCTACTCAAAGGAATGATAGTAATTATTTTAAGTAAAGTAAGTGCGACTTTAGTTTCGCCAAAAAACACGCAACGTCTTAAAAATTAGGGGGAAAGTACTGTACGACTAGTAACTTAATAGATTACCCTCTACTTGCTATGCTATACGAGAAAAAGTACTACTACTTTTTTTTTAAAAAAAACACTAACTATTTCTGTACAAAACAACTTACTAAAAGCTTTCTCTATCTAAGTATACAAATCTGGTTATTACTTTGGTAGGTAAGTGCTAACGTAATGTGAGGTAGTTAGCTCGCGTATTGACTCTACATATTAGACACGTGGTAACGAATTTAAAACCGTCTGTCTGTAGTTGGCGTGAAATAGAAACATCTATGGGATCAATAAATACGAAAGTTCTTGTTAATGAAGTTTCTCTTAAACTAACTTAAAGTAATGTTTGAATCATTATTTTGTGTTTATTTTTTAACTTTGTACTTTGTCATTAGTATTAAGTAAATAACGAAAGCGTCACTTAGTGGTGGTTGATTCTATTTTATTTTACGTGGAACAAAATTTGATTTACATTTTGGAATACAAGCAACTGGAATCGAGTATAAGAAAAAATATGATGTTGAATTTTGCCACTCAACAAGCAATGTCCTGATTTCGGACAATAAATCTAAAAATAGAGCCATATATATCTGCAAGAACGTTTAAAATAGTAAAAAAAATCATAACGTTTATCCAATAATACAAATTCCTTTATTAAATATTTATGTTAAGTTCTCTCCAAACCACAATCCCAAACGATATTTACAAACAATAACATCAAACATTCTGTTTGTATATTCTCATTGTGACACAAAAAGTCGAACGCGACACCCTTTGACGGCGCCTTTATTTTTA
>JAATLQ010037663.1:61179-96650 GCA_013421005.1 Heliconius erato x Heliconius himera | reverse complement strand
CAGCAGGGTAGGCAGAGGGAACCTAGTGTTAAGACACTCCGTTCCCCACTTTCTGCCGAATTCTGGAGGCATTGCGTGTTGAGTGGCAGAACTCAACGCCGCGCTTAACCTCGATACCAGAGCGAAGAAATGGAAATATAAATTTAAGTAAATATTTCATCTCCTCGAGTGGGGATCGAACCCACAACCAGTCGGTTTTGCAGTCACACCTCGTGCCGCTGCGCCACGACCGGCCTTTATTTTTATGACGCCCTTTAATGGGAACGAGGATTTATTTTATAGTCGTACGGTAATTGAAATGCTTTTGTCTCCGGTTTTATATGCAGGCTGGTTTTTTAAGCATTTTACGATTGGTAAAAAGCTGCACTAAAATTTATTGAGCTTTCAAAATATGTTAATGTATGATGCGCTCGGGCTCTTAGACTAGTTTAATTGACTTTTTTGTGTAGCTTTTGATTTTTTGTTTGAATTTTTTTGGGGGGTTGTAAATATTTTGGTTTAATTTTTTTTATTATGGTAGACTTTGTAGCGTTAAGTAGTCAAGCAGCTTTATGTAAAGTTTAAATTAAAAAAAAAAAGAGAAAGTTTAAATTAGTTAATGTGAAGAAGAAGAAAACAAATCTATAATTAATACTGTCCATGCCCAACTATCTCATTATTCTCCTTATATATAAAATAAAAATGTACACGTCAAATAATTCCAAAGAGAGCTTGCGGTGGCGGTATGTGAGCTCACCCCTCGCTGATTCGATGCAAATCTCAACAACCGGTCCCGACAATCGTTCCATATAATATGAATCTGCAACACACATCTGCTTTATTGAAACTATCAAACTTCCATACACATATGTGGGTATGTAAGGTCATGTAACATATATATGAATGTGAGAATGTGTTCTTTTGTTCTGGTTCGTGGTGATCCCAAATGAAGAGGTATGATTTTATTTCGTATAATTTTTTTATTAATATATTATTTATTAGAGAGTTTTATATAGAATTTATTAATTTTTATAAATCTTTCACGTTTAGTGGCGCAGCGGCACGAGATGTGACTGTTAAACCGACTGGTTGTGGATTGGTCCCCACTCGAGGAGATGAAATATTTACTTAAATTTATATTTCCATTTCTTCGCTCTGGTGTCGAGGTTAAGCGCGGCGTTGAGTTCTGCCTCTCAACACGCAATGCCTCCAGAATTCGGCAGAAAGTGGGGAACGGAGTGTCTTAACCCTCTGCCTACCCTGCGGTGTGCGGGATACAGCGTGAAGCTGATTTATTTCACGTTAAAAATAGTAATCAGTAACTATAGTTGTGTAATAAACAAATCAAAAAGTCTTTCTGTGTTTTACTGCTACATATAGATCAAAACAATTTTTATTTTGATGATTATAAAGTTTTATCATATAAAATTCACTTCATATATTGAGTCCTCATATTGTTTAAGGGCCGTTACGGTGTAGTAGCACAGTATCTCATTGTAAATGCGACGGTTGTGGATTCGATATCTACTTAGGGGATTAAATTATATTGATTTTTCCGCTCCTGTTACTACTACAAAAAAAAGCAGTGTGACGTTGAGTTCCACAGCTTCTTAATACTAGGTTTCCTCTGACCTATAAGCGGGATAAAGATAACTCATATATTTTATTACATTCATTTTACCTACTTATTTAGTTACACACACTGATTTCGTATGTAATTCTACACAAGTAAGCAATCTGGATTTATTTCAACATAGTATTATCCAAGTGTAATAAGCAAATCGCCGCGGGCCGCAGTTTGCCAACCCCTGGTCTAAAGAGACAATGACCTCCCTTAAAAATGAAGGGCGCGGTCAACCCTTTTATATGCATGTTTTGATTTGTAATTTGTTTGTTAGAAAATAATTGCTTGGGCCTAATTTGAATGTAAACCAAAAATAATATAGGCTTACAAAGTTTTGCTTGTAATGTAGATTAGCAATTCATATTATATGTGGTGTAATAATAAATTATAAAAATAATATAAATCTTGGCGTTATGTTCGGTCTCCTAGCACGTGGTGTCGTAGCAATAGATTTTCGTTCTCTTTTAGTTTCCATACTTTTTTATAACTATAGAAATATTGACATGCCAACGATCAAAATTGACACTTTTTTAACTGCTGCTGTATCCTGTATATAGTAGGGAATGCAGAAGATACCTTGTATTAATACTCTCCATTTTATTCCCTTTCCCGGCTTCCGTTCAATTTTTGAGACATTTGTAGAATGGCGGAACTCAACGCTGCGCTTGATTTAAACAATTGTGTATTAAAATTTGAATTGTCAAGAATTTCACTTAATCAGTCAGCTTAAAGTTTAGTTGTATACGCTAATTAGTACTCGAAGGACGTCTATATAAATCGTTTATATTGACGTCCTTTGACATTTAGATTTTTATTTGCAAATTTTGTTTCAATTTAATATAGTTTGTGTAAGTAGCTTAGTATGCTATAAATAGCGTGGCATTGTGTGTGATCGATAATTCTTAGAATGAGAATGGGTATAGGTATATTTTACGTTAGGAAACGTTATGCCACCCATTTGTTAAGGTTTAAAACAGCTACTGTTGTTTTAAAAAGCCTTGTAATTAAATATTATTTTAAATAATACGTTATTGATTATAAATTAAAAGGAGTTATTGAGCTATTTGTATCATCGGATGCGATATTTGTGAACTTTTTCAGTTCTACACAAACATTTTTTATGTTAAATTCAAAGCCATTAATTATACATTATACACAAAAACGTGATTATTGCACAGTAGTACAGCGTCTGACTGTTAAAACGATGGGCTTGGGTTCGATTCTCATTGTAGAGAATAATTATTTTCATTTTCTCGTTTTAGTAAGACAAAATAAAGATTTGAGTTCCATCACATAGTTTTTCGCTGTTTTCAATTAAGTTTGCCCTAATTGTGCGTATGTAGAGAATAAGGTCCAATGGACTTTTTTCGTATGTTCATACTTATCTTGCTATAAAAGCGAAATTAAGCTACATGTCTAAATTCTTAATATCAAATAGACATCCTAAAAAGCCATCGCTTCGCTTAAGATAGCGCTTTTAGCATCTTATTAACTCCCATTCATAAAATTATAATTGTATTCAAGTAGCACACATAAAGCTAAACGATCTTAGAATTACTGCTTAATTACATAGAATATTTTGTGAACGCAACGCTAATGGAAACATAACAATTAGATACACTGCGGGCCGACGGTGGGGACGGTAGCGACGCCTCTTGGAATACTAATGTTAAAATTAACTTTATTGTTTTCAAAAATATTTAGGAAATATATTTATTTTTGATTGGATAATGTCCAATGCAAAATATGTAAGAGGAGTGGAGTTACTTCAAAATTTTATGTTTTCTTAAATATTCATTTTTAAATATTTATTATATTTGGAATATTATTATAAAACATTTATAAAACAGATAACTTTCAACTTCTTATTTATTTACTAACACAATAAAACTGAACAACTTGTTTGGTTTCACGCGCTAATCTCAAAAACAATTGATTCAAATAATCATATAGCTTCGTTGTAACTCTCTATACCTGCGGTTTTACACCTAGAATGTATCATGTTTCATACACAACGTTAAGGTACTTCCAGTCGACCTCAAAGAAGCTGCTTGTAGTATTCTTCAAACTGCTGAAAAGGGCAAGTAATAAACAAAACTTAATACAAGTAAAATTTGAACTCAAAACCACCGAAAGTGGCGCAATCGAAACCTATAGGAGTAGACACGCTCCAAGTGCCACAACACCACCTTTTACCTTTAAATCAAAAACCCCAATTGTTCATTATCTACCCATATTTAAACTAAATTTAGGACATTATACTTGATAGCCGCCCTAAGTAATAATATAAGAATAGAAAGCTCCAAAACGCTCTTATTGCAAGGAGATAAAGTCGAAATTATACTAAATTAGTCACGCCAGATGTAGAACGAATGAATTCGTCACACATAAGTGACGGCTCATTACAAAGCACGCGAGACAATATAAATATATGAACTTTGTAGTGTCAACTACATATGTATGGTAGAGACTGGACATGGAGTTATTTTAAAACGACTTTTTAATGTATAAATACTAAAAAAATGTAAATCTCTTCGTTCTCTTTATTTTTATTATGCAAAGGGTCAAAATATTTTTATTTTACCTAATAAACCGAGCCTGTCTCCATAAGAAAGTACTAACTTTTTTATATATGGACCGGACCTGGTTATAAAGAAAGTTTTCAAAATACAATGACGAAAACTGCATTTAAATGTTAAGCGTAAACTAATAGACAAAATTTAAAAAAAAAACGTTGTCCTTTTATTTTGATAAACGTCCCCAATAATAGTTTTATTTTTATTCACTAACATTGTTCATATAAATCATTTTAATTTCACAGCTATTATTAGTCTAGAACATTATTAGGCTCCAACTTGTACTAACACTAAAAGTTCTTCAAAATAATTTAACATCTATCGAAGATAGCAATGAGTAAAAAAAATATTTAATACATCCAACATGAAGCAGCTTCATCGATTTTCCTACATAGCAGCGTGAGTATAAGGAATCCAGAAGGAACCATTTATGAGGTATAACTAGAGCGGTAAAATAAAAATATGTCACTAGAATAAAATCATACTCCCAAGTGGAAATTGAACTCACAACCGTCGCGCTTACCACCGGTCTCACAACATAATATTCCTTCTATATATTACCATAACATAAGACTTGCCTTAAGAAAATTTTCCCTCGAATTTCATATTTCATATATAATATACGGTCAAAAAATTCTTTATTACATCTACAGTATAAAGTACCCACGTATATTGCAGCCATACGTTTTATATTAAAAAGCAAACAATAGAGCTAAAGATGTGTATATTTCACACAATGGGGCGTCCGTTTGTGATCCCGATAAATATTGCCATACACCTCCTCATCCTCCGCACTGGTCCCTATTCGAACTCCCTTAGAGCTTTGGCAGTATTTGCAATGTAGGTAACATTGCATTTTGTCTTTAGTATATATTTTAGTGTTAAACTATAGTCTAATATAGCCTCTAGGCCAGTCTAGGTCGTCGTGGCGCGGGGGCACAAGGGTGTGATTGTAACGCGACGTGTGTGGATTCGATCCCCACTCGAGGGAATGAATGATTATTTACTAATATTTTCATTTCTTCGCCCCGACAACAAGGCAACAAGGTCCAAACTTTATCACCACCATTTTTAAAAGCTGTTATAAATCGTATTAGAAACACTTATGATAATAGACCAAATTGAGGCTGGTCCTGGTGCAGGGTACGAGCGTGAGACTGTAAACGCGACAGGTTGAGGGTTCTATTTCCACTCGAGGAAATGAAATATTCAATATTTTAATTTCTGAGCTCTGGTGTAGAGGCAAAGCGCGGCGTTGAGTCCTGCTACTCAATACACAATGCCCCCAAAATTTGTCAGAAAATAGGCAAAGGAGTGTCTTAACACTAGTTTTCCTCAGCCTACCCTGCTGTGAGCGGGATACAGCGTGAAGCTAAAACATAATCACAGAAAAATGGTCTATTAAATAGCAATAAACATGCTAATTGCTCCAAATACAAGCAGTCGACAGTCTCTAATAATCGGATTCTCTTCTCATTTTTCAAGCTCCCTCTCCCTCTCCCTCCCTAATAGTGTTAAAATCGTATTTAAACGTCCAAATGAAAGGGACAAATGAAGTGGAGTCCCATTGGCAATATTGTAAGACCTTGGATACATCACTGATTTTTTTATGTTTATTCAAAATATTAATAATAATAATATAATAATTTAAATGAATAAATGTTATTCGCAAACTTAAGGAAAGAACAAATTATATATTAATTTATAATTACTTTAAAGTATGCATAAAAATATACTAATTCTAATATAATTTATTAATAAAGGACTATATTAGTAAAGAGAATGCCTTACTGGCACTAGGTTGGTTCACTTCTGCCTACTGCAACTTGTAGGAAAAACAGTGCAAAAAAATACATTTTGGAAAAAAATATAATAAATGTCAATATTACTATTGATATTGGTCTATACTGAACGCAATGAATATAAAGTAAACAAGATAACCTATTGTAGTCACGTCCTAACGGCACAGTAATAAGCCCGAAAGTTCAATTTGAAGCGACAGATGCGTTCTTACAGCCGTTTATTCTTTTGCACTCGGTACTTTATTTAGTCGTTCCGCCTCACCCGACTTTAAATACTGAGTATTCATTTAAAATATCTTATTTCCTTGAAATATATTTTAAAATACTCCTAGTGTTGTAAAATGAAATTATGTAAGTATGATGGAAACTTTTGATAAATGACTCTATATATTATTCTTTCAGATCATGTATGATGTAAATATATAAAGATATAGATTTTTTTTTTTTAAGCTTCACGCTATATCCCGCACACAGCAGGGTAGGCAGAGGGAACTTAGTGTTAAGATACTCCGTTCCCCACTTTCTGCCGAATTCTGGAGGCATTGCGTGTTGAGTGGCAGAACTCAACGCCGCGCTTAACCTCGACACCAGAGCGAAGAAATGGAAATATAAATTTAAGTAAATATTTCATCTCCTCGAGTGGGAATCGAACCCACAACCAGTCGGTTTTGCAGTCACACCTCGTGCCGCTGCGCCACGACCGGCCTCAAAAGATATAGATGTAGAAATATAAAGTACATGAATAAGATATTTATTATTATATTTTCTATATCTTTTAATCTCTTATTTACATTATTAGTTATTGTAAGTTAGTATGTATGTAACGAAATTGTAATTATAGTAAAGCAAAACCAAGTCTTGTTATATGTACGTAACAACATTTGTTTGAATAACATATCATAATAGAACATTGAGGCCAGTCGCGGCGCAGCCGCACGAGGTGTGACTGTAAAACCGACTGGTTGTGGATTCGATCCCCACTCGAGGAGATGAAATAATTACTTAAATTTATATTTCCATTTCTTCGCTCTGGCGTCGAGGTTAAGGGCGGCGTTAAATTCTGCCACTCAACACGCAATGCCTCCAGAATTCGACAGAAAGTGGGGAACGGAGTGTTTTAACACTATATTCCCTCTGCCTACTCTGCTGTGGGCGGGATACAACGTGATGCTGATTTATTTATTTTTATTTAATAGAACATATTAAGGCCAGTCGTGGTGCAGGAGCAAAAACATATACAAATCACAGTGTTGAGATCCATCACTCAACATACAATGCCTCCAAAATTAGAACCACAAAGTGTCTTAATACTAGATTCTCATGTTCCTGTACCTACTCTGCATGTGGCATACAGCGTTAAGCTAAAAAAATTAAGTAGGTACCGGACTATATGGTAAAAACCGGGTTTTAACTTCCACTTTTTTATAAACAGGAGAATTCTACGATTTACGTACGATATTTACAATTTGCCTTAGCTTTAATAACAATGATTGTTTTCAAAATATATTGGTAATACAATCCACAAGGAAAAGGTGCGTTTAAATAATAAATAGACTTGGCAATCAAACGGCAAGTAATTTGAAACATATCAAAGCTGTAATTAATAAGCGACTATTAAAGTGAATTATACATAATTGCTATATTGAATACATATCAAATAACTAAATACTCTGTAATTTGGTTTTATTGTTTTCTAACAATGTAAATTTATTTTAATTTTAAATATAAAACTTGTTTTGAAAATTTTAGGAGAAAGTTTATAAAAAGAGTTTTAATTTCAAGTGAAAAAAAAATATTTAGTCATGTTAAATATATGTTAATAATCTATATATATAAAAGAACTTGTGCTGACTGACTGAGGTAAGACGCACGCAGAGCCGTAACCGCTGATGGTAGAAACGTGAAACTTGGGCAGATCTTTATTTTCATATTCTGGACATCCACTAAGAAGGGAATTTCAAAAATGTTAACCCTAAAGGGATGAAATAGGGGTTGAAAGTTTGTATGGAAAAAAAATTTAATCTGCACCGATTTTTATAAAATTTGAAATTCAGACTCTTAAAAACATTTCATTGAACACGTGTTTCATGGTTTTTAAGAATTCACCCCCTAAGGGTTCAAATAAGGGGTTGAAAGTTTATATGGAAAAATCTTTAAATTGCCACCGATTTTTATAAAAATGTAAATTCAGACTGTTAAAAATATTTTATTAAACGTGGTTTTTTTAGAATTCACTCCTAATAAGCGGGCGAAGCCGCGCGCGCCCTCTAGTAAATAATATATCGTTTAAAGGAAACATGCTTTTCTATACACACCGCGCTACATGAAGTATGTAAAATGTGCTCGGAGCTATCGCTTATTTGAACCACGTTGGTTACTATACTAGTATCCTCTGAAGAGTTCCACTACTCAGACTCTGACTCCATCATCAGATCAGACCAGCCCTATTATAACATATTATTATATTATCATCTAAATTACTTAGTTTCCTAGGTTGTGAATGTTTTCCCTCTCGCTATCTTGCTGATGTTATATGTGGATTAGTTTATAATACCTACATATTCTACATATTGCGTTCAGTCACGCAAATCCCAGCTGTGTCACGTTCGCTAAGTAATTTAATATTTTTGGCACTTCATTTAAGATATATAAGCGTTGTATTTAATTATGTTATGCTTATGATAAAATAAAAACATTTTTTGCAGATTTACTTTCTTTTTCCACAGAGTAGGCAGAGGGAACCTAGTATTAAGATACTACGTTTCCCTCTTTCTGACTCAACATCACGCTTTATATAATTACAAAGCGAGGAAATGAAAATATTAGTTCCTCGATTGGGAATCGACTGCAATACCGTCGCGTTTATAGTCAGATACAGCACCGCTGTGGCACAACGGCCTCAATTTGATTATAGATAACCAACATAGAAATAAAAACTTATCATTGAAAGAATAGAATAAGAAGTACAAAATATAGGATATTTATAACAAATTCTTCTCTCAAAATCTTTATGATAATGATTTGTTATTGAATCACAAAAAAAAGGCAACCGTTACCTTATTTAAATTCCACTTAACCAGCAATAAAGCGAGTATTCTTTAATATACAAAGAGTAGTTAAAAGCACAATGCAATAGAGCTTTCAAAATTTCAATATCCGTCAAAAGCTTTTAATCTTTAAATTTGTCACCCTTTATTGAGTTACAACGCCCTCGACGAGGACAAACGATAATAATCAACACTTTATATCATACAAAGGGACTAAAAACGTGAAATAAAATGTTAATTTTTAGTAAAAAAAAATAGCTAAGCTAACGTTATACGAATTTGTGCACCTTCATTTTTTTTTGTTAATTGTAAAAAGGTTTTTTTTTTGGAAAGAAAACTTTTGGTAAAAAATCACAAGATCCTTCATCTACTTTTTACATTTTTCATAAATTTTATGGGTTAGATTATGGCGGACGAGATTTAGGAAAAAAGTGAAATTTAATTCATTATCATTGTATAAAATTCTCAAACACTATCCAACAATACCACGATAACCTCACTTTTCTATTTATATGCTTTTTTATTCTATTATATTTTATCTGTAATTTCTATATAACTAACAAAAAATATATATAAAACTTACATTATATTATATTTTTATATCATATCTTATATTTTTATTATGTTATTAACTTCACGCTGTATCCCACATACAACAGTAGTAACTTGGTGTTGATACTTGGTTTCCCACTTTCTACCAATATTTGGGAACCTAACGTCGCACTTTAACCTCATTTAACTTGCTTTGTTTAGTTACCAGAGCGAGGAAATGAAAATATTTAATTTCCCTGAATGGTATCAAACTGATGACCGTCGTGGACGTACCGTCAGACCGCTGAGCCACGACGGCCCCAATAGTTATAAATAAATGTATTTAGATTCAAATAGTTATTTATATACAATTTAAACATCAAAAGGAAGTGTTCCATTTCAAGGTACTTCAGATACGTTAAAGGTAAATTAAAAGACAATAGCTCCAGTAGACGCTCTGTTATTATACTTTTATTGGTATTACTTATCCTCATGAATATAACTCCTTTGATAAAAAAAAACGCTTCGACTACAACTTTTCGTTAACTTAAGCTTTTCTTTCAATTAAATGAATATGAAAATAATCTAAAAATCGAAACCGTACCTCAGTGCCTTTCTCTTACCGTGGAGTCTATACAGTAAGAGAGAGAGAGAGTATATTGTAAGACTATATCCTATTTGGTTTAACATTTGATTGTATTCGATCAAAGTAGCATATGAACATATAAATGTCAAAAATATTTTCATTTCGCCATCAAGCAACCCCCGACATGACAGGTGACTTTCAACGGAAATGAACGAGCTTTATCATCGAGCAAAATGAACACTTTCCGGAAACGAACCGCACTCAACGGCTTTCTATTAATTATAACGTTTACCTCATTTACGTAAAATTCGGACCCCTCACTAATATACGTTATGAGTTATGATGACTCATAAACGTAATTTCCGGTTGGAACTTGTATATTTTTATTGAAATGGAAATTATCATTTTCAAATTTTAATTTGGATGGATGGGGGTTGGTTTTGGTAAAAATGTACAAAAAAGCAGATTTATATTTTTGTTCGTATAGCTATACGGACAGGTAAATATGGGAAACTCTGAATACTCTGTTACTTAGTTTTTACTCAATTATTCGAGATTTCCATTTTGGATGATAGAAACGTTACGCCGCGCTTTGTCAACCACCGCGAACCCCGAGAGGGATGGAAGCCACAGCCATTGCGCTACGGTTATATGCTATCCCACGATGTCACGGCGGCATCAAATTACTTAAAAATATTGTAGGATATTGTTGACCCCGTAACTCCTGGAAATGGTCATACGTTCAATTCTTTAAGAAATTTACAATTACATCGTTTATTATTAAATAATTTTAAATTTTATTCTTATTAGACTTTCAACAAATATCATTTGAGTCAAAACTATGATCTGAAATAATTTGGTTATATGAAGTCTTATTTAATTTCATTTTATTTTTCAGGTAAATAAAAAAGATTTTGCTGCAAGAAAGGTATTATTTGTTTGTTTTTATATAAGGTAAGGTTTGTTAATTATCATTTAATCTTAGTTAAAAATATAATATATAACTTATTGACATATCTGGCCACTACCGAAAGGTCCTATTAACCTGAAATATTATTGTTACATCCAATTTTGAAATGAAAACTGTGGTGTAATTTAAATCATTACACAGTACAATTAAATTCATACAAATTAATTTATTTTTACAAATTTACCTTTCACTTTTGTTATATACCTAATACGTTAAGTGACAATGAAATGTCATAATAGATTTATAACTGTCTGTAAAACAAGTTGTTTAGTCAATTCCCATTTACGGGACTGAATTATTCTCTTTTTATCGCGTTAATACCAAACCACAGCGTTGAGTTCTGCCAAACAACACGCAATGCCCCGAAAATTTAGTTCAAAATGGAAAACTCAGTGTCTTGACACTAGCTCTCTCTGCCTACCCTACTATCCGCAGGACGACGTGAATAAACGATTTTTTAATAAAAAAATATATACGAGGCACCGAGTAAGCTCAATTAGAGTCTAAGCAATTTGTATAGGTGACAGTAACAGCAACTTGCAAATTGGTTAAGTGGGGGCTCGGTCTGCGTCGGCGTCTGCATGCCGCGGTGGAGGCGGGTCACATGCTCGTGTGAACTGAAACACAAACTAAACTAAATATAAACGAATGTAGTATGTATGAATGTACGTATTTATGTGTCAAAAAACACTTTTTCTGTCCTAAACTTAGTACAGTTTTGTAATAAAATGGATGGAAAATGTCCTCTATAGGTGGTTTTTTTTTGCAATCTAATAGATTGTTTTAAAAATATTTTTGTTGGTTGTCCACTGTCACTACCTCTCTTACCACTCACTTTTCCATCATAAATCTTTTTTACCATTCTTTCATCACTCATTCGTTCAACGTGCCCAAACCAGCTGACTACGTTCTTCTTCATTCTCACCGTGACATCCTCGCCAGTACCTGTCATTCTGTGTATCTCTTCATTGCGGATTCGATCAGCTAAGCTGACTTCGTAAATCCTACGAAGAGATCGCATCTTCATGGCATTCATCTTTCTTTCATTCTTCTTCTGTAATACCCACATTTCGCTGCCGTGTAACAGTGTCGATACAGGAGTGAATATAAATATATCACCCATTTGTTCCACGTACCCAAACCGGTTGGGCACGCTCTTCGTCATTCTCACCGCGACATCCTCGCAAGAATTTGCCATTCTACGTATCTATTCATTGCGGAGTCACAAGATAGTACTGCTGTACAATATTGTAAGCGCCCAACGATCTAACTAAAATCATCCAAAGCCCACATAGAACATAAGAAAGAACAAATAAATAAGTAAAACACACCGAGCTTTTTACCGAAACATTTGGATTTATTCGGCCGAGTGTTCCGGCGACCCGTGACCGACGCGCGACGCCACGTGCCCTCCATTACTCCGCTCATCTGGAGACTAGAACGCTCTCAAAAATATTACTCAGAATTTATGGAACGGTAGGATTTTATTTTTGTAACCGTTTTTAATCCTATGAATGAAAATGTTGAGTTTTATAGATTTGTCATTGTTTTTAGGGTTCTGTATCTTAACCAGGAACCCAGTAGTTTATCTATATCTGTCTGTTAAAACAGAATGAAGGTACCAATCAGAAATCAATATAAAAATTGAACGTTAATAACAACGTTCAATCCCAAAAAAATTAGAGCTCACGTTGAAATATTCTTATTGACCTGATTCCTAATAAAATTCGCTTTCACGAGTCGAATCATAGAAAATTTTTGGTGCATTTCGTAATTTGGGCGAAGTAAATGAGATTGAAAATTCGCAGACGATATTTCCCGGCGATTTAGATGCGATGAAGAATTTTATTAAGACGGTATTCCTTGAATCTGCTTACTGTTGCCGTTTTGATGAGTTTGCGACTTAGCGGTGGGAATGTCGATAATATAAATGTTAGATATTTTTACATTTAACATAATAAAGCTGATTGTTATGTATAGATTTATTTTGTTTTGTTGAACACCCTATATATCTCAAGAACTACTAGTATAATCGAAAAAATATTATAATATTGGCTATAGGCTACATCCTAAACTAACTTAACCTAATTTGTAACATAATCTTATTTATATGTGTAGCCTAATATGTACTTGAGGTCAGAGTTACTTCGGGCACCTATAATGTATGGTTTGCCACAACTACTACACAACTCCTACTTATCCGTCCATTAGACCAATGAAGCAGATCTGGGCAATAACTAGCAGTTGGGTATAACTCATAATATATTCGAAGTGCCCGAAAAACTGTGACCGCAGGTAGTTGATGAAACATAGCCTTCCCTTATTATAGATTACCTAGCACGAAATTATATTTTTTTCAATTCAAACCTTTAGTTCTTAAGATTAGCGCGTTCAAAAAGACAAACTTTGTTTGGGTTTTGTAATATTATTATAGCTGCCTCCTACATAGTTTACTTAATACTCCATCATAAACATCGCAAAAGTTAATGGTATAAAAATTCAAGTAGTTCTAAGGCTTATCATAAAAAATCAATAACCGATTTTCCCTGCGTGCCCACAGCGCCCACAGCGCTCGAGAGCTAATCGCTTATTGTTCACGCAGTATGGGGCTGAGTGTTCTTAATAGTAATATTTTAATGTTAAACTATCGATCTTGTGGATCTTTTTTATAATATAATTTAGAATGATAATAAATTATATCTATATAAAGTTAATTTGACAAGTCGCAGGTGTAGGTTTGATTTTTCTTTTTTTTTCTTTAGGTTGTTAACCCATAAAATTAAGAATCTTTAATTTTTACTTATTGTTGGAGGATATTTTTCTGTCATCTACCTTAAAGAGGTTATCGAGCGTAGCAATAGATATTGCGCGTTCCAAGATGGGCTTTATTTCTATTGCTTATATCCTTCTCATTAATTATTGCCTGAAAGAGATTTCAAAACAGATATTTGGTACTTAGAACTTTCCAGATATTGCCACCACCTAATATGAGCTTTACACTGTATTTCGCAAATAGCAGGGTAGCCGGAGGGAACCTAGTGTTAAAGCACTCTATTCTCGATAAGAGAAAGCGGAAAATGGGGAACGGAAGTGAGGTTTCCAATGTGTGGAGACATTACGTGTTGAGTGACGGAATTAATACACCACGTACGCTTTGCCTCTTTATTAGAATGAGTAAATGAAAATATTAAGCACTTCAGTTCCTCGAGTGGGAATCGAACCTACGACCTATCCCGTTCATAGTAGGACGTTTGTGCTCCTGCTATTACATGATTGGTAGGCAAATTGTTTTGCCGTACCGAGTCAAGATACTCTGATCTCCGGTTTACGTAATTTTTTTAAATATTGTATGTGCTAGACACATTTACCGGTGAAAGAAAGTTCCTATATAAATTGAACCTACATACATCACATATACAGTTAGACATTGTGCCACTGCGTAATAACAACCTTAAATGAATAATAATAACATTATTTTTAACGTACTAACTATATATAAATACGTTTTATTTAAGTAAGCGATCGAGTGCCATTAAAATAACTTGATTTAAATTAACTAAGCTACACACTCAAGTGGAGTGTGGGCGTCGTATAGCACTTGTCGGTCATTGATGCGTAGTGGTGTCGTCCCTACCCTATTTTTACCTTTTAAATTTTATAGTTAGTATATTTTTTAGTGTTCCGTACCTCAAAAGGTAAAAGCGGAAACCTTATAGGATCACTTTGTAGTCCGGCTGACCGTCTGTCAAGAGCATTTATCTTGATTGATATCAAATATTCAGTTCTACGGACCCTTGAAGCACAGAAAAAATTGCCAAGCTTGTAAGCCAACGTAGTCGAAAGATACAAACGGGTATGCGTAGTTTTTGCTGTATTTTGTATAAAATTCGCTGCGTAATCAAGACCTATAGGGTACTTCCCGTGGACGTGTTTGACCGGATGATCGTTTTTTTAGCTTCTCACATTTTTTACATATATTATAGCAAAAGAAATGTTATAAATTATCTTGTTCTCCATTTTCCGTGTTGAATGAGACATTCGTGGCGCAGGGGACCACGCGTGTGATTGTAAATCCGACGGTTGTGGGTTATTTCTCACTCGGAGTGATAAAGTACATTTCTTCGTCTTGGTAACAAGACAAAAAGTTCCGCCACTCATCACGCTGTCATGTCATGTGAATTGGGGAGCGGAGTGTCTTAACACTAGGCTACCTCCCTCTACCTCCTACTACTCCTTACTTTATGTGAAACAAAGGGTAAAATTTTAAATTTATAACATCGACTTTGGTATTTCTATACAATAATTAAACTAAACCAAGTTAATATTCATAAGGTGTAAAACACAAGATGTCTTCTCTCAAAGCCATCGAAACTATTAACATTTTAATTATTTTTAAGTTATTAAATAAAGCACTGGCGGCTACAGCCGATGGTTATATCGCGTTCTCTCGGTGGGTGTCCGACTCATTAATTCCTACCTGTTATTAAGTAAATTACGGTTAAGAAAAAGATTACTTGATGTGAGCTTAAAGTTTATTTTGATAGGATTTAAAAGATTTAGTTTTGACATATGAGTAAAAAAGTGACTTTACGTTTTTTTCCACATGACAGGAGAGGCAGAGGAAAGCTTAATCTCTAAAAAGGGGAGTATCTATCATATATTTATTTTCAATTATCCTGCTAATGTAAGTCATTATTCTAATCAATACATCGTACTCATCAATAATTAAAAATATTTTATTATAAACTATATTTTATTATATTAAAAAAAAAATATATTACATTCGGTCCTCGTATATTTTTCATTTAAGCTAGTTTTGTTTTCAAAGAAACTTTTATTCAATACTCAACAGCCAATAAAACGGATACAGAACAGTTTCGTCCAATACTAGCAAAATAAGCTCTCACCGAGTTGACCAGCAGTTCTTGAGCTTTTACGATACTTCCACTAGATGTAGAGAGATATTTAAAATGAATCTTGAAAATAAAAAGATTTTGTTGAAGTGTCCGTGCCTATAAAATTAAAAAAGCTGAAGAATTTGTTTAGTTGAAGGTACTAATCTCATTAACTATAGATGCAAATTTAAATATTGATTTTGTATTAGATAATCTAGTTATTGAGAAAGGCTATATAACATCACGTTAATCGTTTCGATGTAATTTCATTGAACCTTCTGTCAGTGTTGCCACGCAGGCGAAGCCGCAGGTTAATGCTACTTATTTAATAGTTATAGTAAGAGATAAGTTGAGGCCATCGTGGTGCAGTGGAACAGAGTCTGACTGTAAACATCCTGGTTGCTCGAAGCTCGATCTCCATTCGGGGAAATGATAATTTCCATTTTCTCGCTGTGTGGAGAAAGCGAGGCGTTGAACTACGCAATTCATTTCGATGATTTTCAAGATATTGAGCGTCATAATTGGCGTAACTGAACCGTATACCAGAACATGGACATGAAAATATTTTTTTATATAATTTTTTCCTCGAGTCCATAGTTATCACGACGTTGTCCCACTACGCCAAGACAGACTCACCTCTTAATTATTACCTCAATTTTTAAAAAAATAAAATCACGCTTTACATATTATTAAAGTACGTCGTTTCCTGTGGAGCACCGGCCCCCGCTTCGAAAGTTGCACTTTGAAAAATTCACCACGTCCCGTAAACTTTGTAAGTTTGTTTAAACTCGTGACAGAAGTTATATGAAATTTTCACCAGCAGCCAGTTTTTAAGGCTCAGTGGCCTCAGCTTGTAACATATTTTAATATTTTTTAATCTTTTCTTATTATATTGAAAAGAACGCTATTTGTGTAAGCTTCTCGAACTTAGTCGTTTCAAATAGCAATAGACTTTTATATGTAGTTTTGAATTGTTTTTCATTTCCTTGTCCTGATACCCAAATAAATAGCAGCGTTGAGTTCAAGATATCAAATATTGGACGAAAGGTGGAAAAAGTAATTATGGCCCGCAATAGACAGCGTTGAGTCCCGCAATGTGCTAGGTATCCGGTAATCAAAAATGTATTTACTTGTATGTCTTTTAGAATTCTCTTTCATTTATTTTTATGAAAAGTACCTACTCCAAAATTGTATAAAAAATCGATTAAGACTCAAATTTCATTCGGAATATAAAACGTATAAATTTAAATAATGGCCCCGAAGAATTCGTATTGATGTAATTTAAAATGCGATACGGATTTACTTTTTGCGAATCAATTCGTATTCGCGATTCTCGCAAATAACGCATTATTAATTACCATTCAGATGTTATACATTCGTTTATTTTTTGTTTCATGCTATATCCCGCGTATAGAAGGGTAGGCAGTATACTACCCTATCAATATATAATACCCGATTTAGTGTTAAGATACTCTGTTTCTCACGTTTTCTAGCAGGGCGTTTTAGTGACTTCAACTTAATACCGCGCTTTGTCTCAATGACAATAATATAACTCCCTCTAGTGTGAATTGAACTCATAGACAGGCGGACGGAACTCCTGGAAGTCCTACAGCGAAACACTCCATTTACCATTTTAGTTCAGTTATACAAATTTGAATTTCGAGCGGCGTAACTCAACGCCAAAATTTGACTTATCATATTGTAAATTAATTGGTTGACTATTTTTACATTTTTTCCTACGCATAATATAACTAGTCAAAATCTATACAAGGTAATTCCATAGAATCAAGGTAGTTCGATAAGATCTAACGTACTGACGCTACGTACGTCGTACACAGCTAATGCGGTGGTAAATTGGAGTTACGATCGGCTCTCATTGATTAAAATTGATTTTACCTCTTTAAATTTCACGCTACTTAACTGTTACAAGGTGTCCGGAGCGGGAACCTATTATAATAAAATAACTATTATAGATTATTAAACGATAGCGCAGTCGAGGTGGTCGGAGCACAGCGGCACAGGTTGACTGTAAACGCAACGATTGCAAGTTGAATTCTCACTCGGGGGTTTGTTATTTTCTAGTTCCTGTATTGCCAATAAGTGGCATTGTGTTTCTATTCAACGTGTTTTTGAGTGAGTTTAACACCAGGTTTCCTCTGCCAACCCTGCTATATACAGGATAAATCGAACTTCAAATTTTGTTTTATTTTATTTCCAAATGCTAGCAGGATATCATATTCAGTCTTATACAGGTTATCGACCAAATTATTGTGTCATTAATGTTTATTTATTAGTTCAAGCACTAATAAAGTAACATTCTCGACGTCACTCCCACGAACGTCAATATTTCGCTACTTATCATTTTAAATCCAAGTAACAAATCTATGCAATAAAACCGATAAATTTTAGTTATTTAATATATCTTGCAAAATTTCTTAAATTTGCATTTGAACTGAACATAATATATGCCTGGTTCACTCTGATAAGATAAAGGCGTTAAGTTCCACAAGTTAACATTCGAACTATTTAATTTGTGTTGACAAGCCGTAGCGATCTGTATAGTTCTGCAATGTCTCGAAAATTAGGGTTTAAAGTGTCTTGACACTATAGTCGATCTGTCTATCCTGCTATTTATGGTATACAGCATGAATGAAACTATAGAAAAAATGAGACATGTTGAAAAAAGGAAAATATTAAACTAAAATGACCTGCACAATTTTTTTGTACCAATTATTTAAAGCTATAAATCAGAAAATGTATTCCTGGAAGTATAAGATTAGATACATATCTATCAACATCCCAATCCCATCCCAACAACATCACCAAAACATCTAAAATAAATGTGGCTATTATTTGTGGCTGACACTACTTTGTTTTCTATTTGTGTTGATAGAGACAGTACTACTACTATATTGTCATATTGTTGAAATTTATCACCAGATACCTATGTCTTATAAGAAAATATCAATTTTTTTAGAGATGTGGGTTTCTTATTAACTTGATATACGAGTATAGTAGGATAGGCGTTTGCGTCGTTGAACTTTCCTCCCCAATTCAAATCTTAATGTCGTGTAAAATTTAAGCAGACTATCAAATTATTAAGATTTTATTTAACAGAAATGATACAACATATCAAACAAAACTAGATTAAGTTCACGCTTTGTATACATGTAAGTTGATAGAAAGGGCTATAAAAATTCAGTGGGCTCTTTATATTCTTTACAGATAATGAAGTGGACTATTAAATCGGTATTTTATTATAATAAATGCTCAAAGTCGAAATAAAAGCGGCGTAATGATGGGATATTGTCGTTTTATTATATGGAGTGCAATGGTTGATATATTTATATTAAATAATTTAAAACTTCCAAATGTTTTGTAAATATATTCAAATTTTAGTATTTTCAGAGAAAAAATGGCTAGCCATTCTGTTTTTTATTTCATTCGTATTATTGTTGTGAACTTAGATATATTTTTTTAGCTTCACACTGTTTTTTTTGTAATGACACTCCATTCATCACGCACCGCTCAATTTTTGAGACATTGAGTCTAGAGGTACCGTTTAACGCCACGCATCGTCTTGTTACCCAAGTGAAAAAGTGAAAAGAAAATGATTCCCCCAAATGGGAATCGAGCCCACAATCACTGCGTTCACAGTTAGGCCCCGTGCTGCCACGACGGTTTGGTTAAATTGATAGATCAATGTAACACAATCTGACCTCAAATGCAAGTAATCTTTCATTTCCAATCAATTTACTAACTCGAGTATGAGTTTGTAGGACGCTTGCAAAACAATACCTATAGGGTTGAACCTTTTTCTTTGTTGAAAATTTTGTCTCTCTAAATTTTATGTTTAACAGTCACACTCCCATTTTGTCGTTATATCTATCATAACAATGACGTTTTTTTATTTAAAATAAAAATACGTCATTGTAATGATAGCTGAATAGATTTGATTTTAATGAAAATAAAAAAAATCCCGCACACAGCAGAATAGGCAGAGGGAACCTAGCCCGTTTCCCACTTTCAGACGAATTCTGGAGGCATTACGTGTTGAGTGGTAGAACTCAACGCCTCCGCTTTGCCTCGACACCAGAGTAAAAAAATCGAAATATAAATTTTAAATAAATATTTCATTTCTTCGAGTGGGGATCGAACCCACAAACAATCGCGTTTACACACTTTGTGCCCCTTCGCCACGACTGGCTTTAATTTTAATGAAATTACACTATAATTAATAGTTATGTGTTAATAATATTACATCTGTAGGGTTCCCTAAGGGAACTATTATTTATATTTATAGTTTATTTAATATATGTCATTTATATATTTCAATATTATAATTTATTTATTTATCATTTATATACACACGTAAAATCATACATACATTTAATAGAATTTATATATTTTATAGTAAGTATTCGTATTTAGTATATTTATATAAAAGCGCTCGCTGCCGTCGACCGAACCGGTAAGGCGTTCAACATTCACGCCTACCCCCTTGTTGACGGCATATTTTATTCTCACAGTCGATGCTTGCCACTCGATGTGCCTTCTATACGTTCCTTTGTCTTATCTAATATTTCTTTCCAAATTTGTGTCTTTCGTGTTGTTATATATATTTTTGCTTGTGATTGACTTTTCTGTATATCGTGTCGTGTATAATCGTGTTTCACTGTTTATGTTAATACTGTATGTACATAATAAGTGGTGTTGATTAAACTCAGTGCACATCAGCACACTACACATATTTATTACAAAGTTAATAAAAAAAAATATAAAAAGAAATGAGATTTTTTATGACTTATATGTGATAACCGTTCAAGGATCATTCCACAAAATGATTTAGCTTCCATCAAATACTTTATTAAACAAGTCACTATTTCAATACATAGCCATATATTTGTATACACAACACTGTCTCTACCTGGTCACCCGCCCCTGACCGCAAACTGACATTACCCAAATGAGCTTAACCTGATTGTTTTTTTTTAATTCATTTTACTTTTAATGTATGGACTGTATATTATTATTGGTAGATGTTCGTATTAAATTATATAATAATTATTCAGTCAGTTGGCTCATGGTAACTCTACAAATAATCAATATTTAGAAATAATCTAATGTCAATCCTATCGTTACTTTATTTTGAAATATATTTTTTTTATAAATTGTGGATGCTACAAAGTCCAACTTCAGAAAGTTGCATTTCTTTTGTTCTATGAATAAATATCTAAATTTTATATTTTTATTTTTTATCAGCTTCACGCTGTATCCCGCACACAGCGGGTAAGCAGAGGGAGTATAGTGTTAAGACACTCCACTCCTCAGTTTCCGCCGAATGCTGGTAGAAGTATCTATGAAGTATTTAAATTATACGGAAAAAAAACAATATATTTTCTATAAAAGATTTCATAAATTATACTTAAATGTATTTAATTGAAGCTGATCGCTAATAATTTTATTCTAATTGTAATTTAAATATGATTTATTCAACTGAATTCAGAGAGCAATGCAGCTGCGAAGAGCAAACAACAAATTCTACTGTTGCTTTTATCAATATAGTATCAAATATAACAAACAACTTTAACAAATATCTATTATCAATATCTAACCAATGCGGGTTCACAAGCAAAAAATCATGCATCAGCTTGAGTTCAGTACAATATTTTGAAGCGACACGTCATAATAACGTCAAGGCTAATAAAACCCCATTGACTCCCGAAACTCGACGGCCATAAATCACACTCAATAGAAAAAAGGTACATTCTATAAGATTTCTTGTTTTTTTTCGTACATTTTTTGCTACTTTTCTTTTGCCTTGTGAACGATTGTAGAGACAGCATGCAATGTTGTTACGTAGAGTTGTTATAATGGATGTGGTATTTGTGACCGACGCTTTCAATTTAAATAGATCTTTTGTTATGGAATTTATTTGTAGACTAAACGCAGTGTTGAGCTCCGCCACTTAACTTACACAGTTGCAAAATTTGGGCGGAAAGTGAAGTGGAAGGTTCCCTCTGACTCCCCTGATGTTGCAGCATACAGCGTGAAGCTCTTTTTCATGTAATTATATTTATAGACTGTTATTAGCAAAATTTTATACAAAAGTACTTATGTTCTAATGATCATCTGTAATGAAAAGTCTATAAACGTTGAGAAGAAGATAAAAATCATGTATTATGACAGTATTGTTATACTTAAAATAGCTATGTATAATTAAACATATAAATATTATGTTAATCCATCAATCAGACTTCTTATACTCGATACATTTAAATAATATCTCTTCACATATTTAGTACTTAGTTCAGAATACATATGTTAATGTTTTTTTTTTATTTTCGTTACTTCCATATCCATATCAAACAAATATACCATTTGTTTGTCGTTGTGCACGTAACTCGCGAACGCCTCGTTGGTGGTCGGCTGACGGGGGGTCCCGGCTTCCAGCTTCCTTTGAAAGCAACTTTGCTTTTGTTCCGTAGTTTTTGTTATAAAGTATAGCATCAGTTTTGTTTTCTACATATTTTGGTTCTTATTTTTATTATAGAGTATGATATTGATAAAAAAAATGTAACGATTTTTGTAGAGAGAATTATTTCTGTTATACGAAACTATGCTTAAGGTATATAAAATTACAGTTTTTATGGAAGAAATAAGTGACAATTAGAACGCAACATGTCAAAAATATCGTTGGACAACTTAACTTAATGTTCACACTGTATCTCTCATATAGCAGGGTAAGCGCACGCACCGGCTAATTTTAGAAAAAGTTAAGTAGCGAAACTTAACACCGCGCTTTATATGATTACCAGGTCGAGGAAATTATAACAATCTTCCGAGTCGGAGTCGAACCCACAATGGTCAAGTTTACAATCGGACGTTGTGCTGCTGCGCCTCTACGGTCTCAACATGAAAAAAATATATTTATTAAATTTGACACATTAGAGTTATTGAGAGCTCTGTTACTATAATAAATATTTTTAGTAGTTACTAAGAAACCAACAGTTACGTCGAAAATATTTTTAACAACCTTAATTATACAAACTTTACAGCTTTATGAAGATAAGTAGGTACTTTAATGAACAGCAACTTTGTGTAATAGTTGGTTGTTTTAGTTTTACAAGTAATTGAAGAGATATATTTTATTAAGATTAAAAATAAAAATTAAGATTATTAAGATTAAAAATAAAATATTTTATTAAGATTCAAAATAAACATTTTTTGTGGTGGTTTTCGTATTATTTTAAAAAGTAAATATATTTCTGGGCCGTCAGAGTGTAGTGGTTAAGTGTCAGACCGAGATTTTGGCTTGGAAATTATTCGGCATTGCTTAAATTTTATTAAAAATAAAGATGTTACTGTTAGACTACTAATAAAATTAAAATATATATATTTTTACGTAACCTTATGCTTATACTAACGACGACAATTCACACGCACGATGCAATTATTAGAATCAGAGTTCTTAAACGTTTTAATTGATACATCAAAACGAACGACCCACTCAGAGTAATGTCTCTATCAGCTAACGTCGTTAAGAAAGAATTTATATACGACTGTCGATTTCTCTACCAAAAAATAATTATACAATTTTCTTCTTTATGTTTGTTATGATTAAGATGAATTTTATTTGTATTAAATGTGGACATTTTTTGTTTGTAGAGTCATTGGTTCAAAATTCGATAGATGTCAAGTGCAATTAGTAGAGCTATGTATGATATAATTAAAATAGTTATGATGTTCACAATCGTGTGTGAATCGTGTATGTTCAAATTATAAAATATACTGTAGAAAAATATTTGATAGTATCGTTTTTTATATGCCAGATTATATATTATTATTATTTTATTTTTATTTTCTCTTGGTCTGTACATAGAATATATAATTGATTGTTCGGTTAAGATGCGGCGTTGAGTTTCCTGTTATATACAGTTACAGTTAAGTGTAGTGTGTTCTGATGCGTGGTTCTCTTTGTCTACCCTAATATATGCAAACAAGTTAAAAGAATGAAGTCTGAAGCTAAAAAAATATACTCACCTTCCCGTTCATTCCCGTTGCTGAACGAATTTTGAGAAATCATCATTTCAACTTTCAGCGTTAAGTAGTTTCGTCCGTGCATTGCAGGTCAATCATACAAAACAGTTTTATATATGCATAAAGATATATAAAATCTTTAGAAACGCCAAGTCAGGTCAATTCAATTACTAGAAACGTACAAGCGATAAACAAACAAACCTAAGCTATACAATCTTACAGCGATATAAAGAAAAAATGAACTCAAATTGGATACCGAACAAACATGTAGAGCAAACAAGCGTCGTCCATTGAGTAGCTAACGAAGTAGAGGCACGCGAAGACCAATTAGCTAATTGTGTGATAGACGCACAAGGACATCGGTTTTAATTGCATTATATACATATAGAGTCGATATAATAGACACTGTAGTTATCAATATTATTAATTTTTGTAGATATACACAGATTTCTTTCACTTTTACTGTTAAAACATTGTGTTTCTTATTTTATGACCAATCTAGTTACATTAAAATAATGAAAATACAATTATATCTTTGACTAGATATCGAATCCGCCACCATGCGTTTACTGTCAAACCACCTTCTTCTATTTTTTTTAACGTATAAAAACTTAAAACGTAAAGTTTTTAATAAATTTTCTGCGTTAAGTACAAAATTTATTAAAAACATGTTGTTGTCTTTCAAATCAGATAAATTAGACGAGTTTAACCCACATTTATTATGGAATCCATAAATACCAGAGCCACAAATATTGTATTTTTATGTAATCTCTATTAACAAAATGCATGATGACTGACATACGTACATAATACAAAGTGTATATATAATTATAATAATAAAACATAATATTCTTGCTTAATTAACTGAACTTCACATCGTTTATTGACGGATGAAGAGTTTAAACTATAGCTTTATGCTAAAGTACAGATATAACCATGTATTTTCTTCGTAAGCACCTGAGGAGGTCTCCTCTGATGATTAGGGTCAAACAAAAGGAAAACAATACCGCAATTAGTAACTTTATTAAGTCCACCCAGCATGAGATACATGAATCCTGCTGAGTTAAAAAGTAAAGGAATGATATTTATCTATTTCTACACTGCAATATCCTTCAATATTTTCATATGATTATTTTTTGTTATATTTATATGATTTGAGGCCGGTCGTGGCGCAGCGGCACGAGGTGTGACTGCAAAACCGACTGGTTGTGGGTTCGATCCCCACTCGAGGAGATGAAATATTTACTTAAATTTATATTTCCATTTCTTCGCTCTGGTGCCGAGGTTAAGCGCGGCGTTGAGTTCTGCCACTCAACACGCAATGCCTCCAGAATTCGGCAGAAAGTGGGGAACGGAGTGTCTTAACACTAGATTCCCTCTGCCTACCCTGCTGTGTGCGGGATATAGCGTGAAGCTAATTTAATTTAATTTTTTTTTTAATTTATATGATTTCACTATTAATTGTTGGATGTGGACTATATTTTTGTAAAACTAGAATCTCATATCAAGTTATTGTGCGGCGTTGCGTCCCACTCAACACGCAATATCTCGATAATTGGGCGGAAAGTGAGAAACAGAATGTCTTAATAAATATGTAAAATATACCGTGATTCAGAAATAAGAAGAGTGAAGAAGAAGAAGAGTCAAGAATAAGAAAGAGTGATATAAAAACATATACTTTTTAATACAAATATCTTTAACAAATATAGTTTTTAACCATTCAACGAACAAGTAAAATTTTAAAGAAACTAAAAACAGAGAAAAAATATCCTAACATAATTATTTCTGCAAAAAGCAAAAATATAGAGTATGTAGAGCTAAAACTAAAATCTAAGATACGAATATAGCAACGACAAAGTTATTTTATTGTGTGTTTGCATACTTCAGAGACAGTTATTACGGTAAGGTGGGACCGACTGTCAGACACACCGACGACATGAGTGTACGCGTTTTATAACCAACAGCTATTGTTTTGCTCTCTTAAAATATAAGACGTATGTAGCCGTCGTAGCGCAGTAGGATAGCGTTTGACTGTAAGCACGACGGCTGTAGGTGCGATTACCACTCAGAATGATTATATTTAAATTATTTTTATTTCGCCTTTTATTTATTGAGTCTCAAAACGCAATGTTTAGAATTCGGGCGGTAGTCGTGAAGCTATTATTTAATTAAAAAAAAATGATTTAACAATTTATTTACCTCACAATTACCATTGAAGAATAATAAATACCTTATAATAGCTTCATGCTTTATCCCGCATAGTAGGGTAGACATAGAATACGGAATACTTAATGTCAAGACACTCCGTTTTCTGCTCGAGGTCAAGAAATTGCACGCTTAATGGCGAAACTCAACAACACTTACGGACGTTATTATTATTTAGCTGCACGGTGTATCTTGCACACAGTAGAGGGAACCTGGGAACCTAGTGTAATGACTTTCGTTCCTCACGTTCCACCGAATTCTCGAGGCATTGCGTGTAAAACAACCGTCGCACTTATAGTCGCCACGACGGCCTCAATTATCTAAATAATAAAATATTCATTTATATTGTAATGAAATACTAAAGTGACATTTATACTATAGCACCTACCTCTAATAAAAATTATAAGCAATAGTCAATCTTGATAACTAAAAGACAATATAGAGCTGTAACCTTTAGTCACGACTAAATTTGTTTATTGGTACTTTGATTGTTATAATAAATTAAAACAATAAGTAATTCTTTGATTGCAAGAAATATTAAATTAAATATATATACACACTATGTGAAATATAACTGTACCACGATGGTTGGGTTCAGTTCCCACTCACTCAGTACTATAGTTTTTATATTCCTTCTCCAGGTAGACGAAACGCGAAATAGAGTATTCTAAATAGATCAAATAACGTACATACCAGATGTTGAAATAAATATTTTGCACTCTAATATAAACGTACATTGTACGTACTATGTATGTCTATATATTTTAAAACAAACAAATCTTTAAAACTTCTTCGCGTGCTATCGTAAAAGGAAATGAAATTTCGTAATCATCATTTGGAGCCCTCATCCAATGACCAATCGTTACCATTAACGGATTAGTTCAGAGCATATGACACTTGAGAATGCCGAATATGTTGAATATTCTAACACTTATACTCAACCATTGCTTCATTATAAATTGGGTTAAATACTTAACTATTTATGTTAATCCAGTAATCCAATTAAATGCGCGGCTATAATTGAACTTCCGGTTGTAACTGATAACGTTCAACGGTCGGTAACGGATTTAAAGGAATAACTGAGATAAGGAATTGGAAAAAATATAGTCGGAGTAAAGACATCGAAGCGCATTTAAATTGTGTAGTTCATTTTTCTAGAGTGAATTGATTTGTATACATAAATTAATTAATTATTTAAATATATAAATTTTTAAACGTTTTTTTTTCTTTTTAGCACAATATTATATAATTAGAAACGAATAAAAGTAAATAATTGTATAAGCCATACACACAGTGACGAATAATACATTTTTAAGACTTCAGATAGGCAGTCACGGCCTTAGGTATCAAAACTTAATGCGCAATGTCTCCAAAATTCGGTGGAAGTAGGTAATGAAGGGTCTTAGCACTAGATTCCTTCTACCTACCCTTGCTTTTAAATTTAATTTATCAAAACACTGTTTAAGAAATTAACTTGCTGATAGTTCTACATGATCAAAAAAGGAAATCAATATTATAAACAAAAACAAGACACAAAACTAGCACAAGATGAACGATCGCGTAAACCTCGAAGAAAACTTTCAATAAAGCAAGCCAGTTATTACAGCAACTAAGTGTAGGTATCTACTATCAAGAACACCGTGACTAATTATAATGATACACCGCGATAGACGGCCACATTACAGAATTATATTACTTGAATAGAAATCAAGTGTTGGACACAAGATTGATCACACTCGAGGCGGAATTATTTATGTCGTGTCTCTCTCTACCTGTCTCTACCTTTCCGCCGCTATCGGGACCATCGCTGACCAACATCCAGTTTGCTTTTGAAATTCTCATTACAATGGCTTCAATGAAATTTTACTTTGATGACTCATTTATATTTTAGTGTATATGCTCGTATGTAAGAGACGTGATTTTTACATATTAAATTGTTACTATAAACGCAATGGTTGAGAAATCGATAAACTATTTTCATTTCCTCATTCATTTCATTCATTCTGGTATCAAGGGAAAACGCTTCGTTGTTTCGCGTCTCAACACGCAAGGTAAATGGTGCTGAAAGTGAGTTTAGAGAGTGTTCAAACACTACATTTTCTATTTTATTATTCTTCTTTTAGTTGCCAGAATCTGCCTTCTGATAAACTCCACTTTGCACGTCCTCAACTTTATTGTGATATCTATACTATATATAATATATACAAGTGCATTTGCACTAAAACTATAAAGTATATTAAGATACTTAACTTACATTCTACTGATTATATCAGGATAGCACTTTTATACATATATAGTCAACAGTTAAAGAACCCGACTTTTTCAATATTATTGCCAATCTAAGAGAGTGTCGGCATCAAGTAGCCAGTACCATGTGAATTATTCAAGAGTCGTGACGAGCGTCAATCCTTATCAAAGTACCATTGATCTTAGGAATTTACACTTGTACCGGATGGTATATTGGTTTTCGTCATAATACCTGCCACGGTTACAACCCCTTCTTTAACGATATTTTGACCTTAAAGTCTTCGTGATTGAATATTTTTTTTTATATATAAAAATCTCCTGTTACTCAGTGACTGAGTGACTTGGAGAGTTGAAGTTTGGCATGCAGATAGATTACGAACGATAGTAAAGTACTGATAAAGGGTTTCCTGAATTTCCTAGGGTCTAGGAAACTTGAAATATCTCTCAGTATTTTATTTTTTCTAGCACCTAGAGAACTGAGAAAAATAGATTTTCCGTTTTATATCTAAAGGTCCACGTAAGGAAAATTTGCGGGCAACGACTAACTCTGAGTTTAACATAAAAAATACTACATTTTCTGTGTCTATAATAAATAATATTTCACAAAAAAAAAACAGCTTCCTAACATTTGTTGCACTTTTCTTTTCTTTTCAATACGAGTAAGTAACTCTACAATAGGGTCTCTAAGCTCCGTGGTGAACCTTTATCCCTCAAATTAAAAGTTTTACTTTTATCATGTCACCTTTCTATAGAGGAAGTGATAAACGGATGGATGCACATAAATTACAATTTAGTTGCTACAAACTAACAAAAGGTCTACATTATAAGATAAGGTTTTTATTTTTCTTTTCCCACAATTGTTTGATATGTATGGTAGTTTATTTATAAATTGTTTTTTTATTTGTTTCAGGTAAGTGCGAGATCTGTTCGACCCGACGTGTGATAGTCTTGTCTTGTCCTGTCTGTAGTCTATGAAGACGTTAAGCAAAGTCTCTACATATTTCAAGATTTGATACAAATCGATGAATTTAGAACTCTACATCGTATGAATAAGATTTTAATCTTTATTTCTGAGCTCCGGGTGTTTATTTACGATATGTCCAGTCGCTTGTTATATAAAATCAAATTCTTGTACTACAATAAAACGGAAGATAAGATTGGTATTTTAGACATCATGTATTATTCACCGGAAACTGGTAACAAATTTAAAAAAAATGTCAAATTTATTTTCTTTATAGATTATTCTTGTTGTTTGTAGAACGTAATAAGATAACGCAACATATCAATTTATCTATCGACTATCGTATTCATATAAAAAATGCTACAGAAATGTAGAGTCGAGTCACGCTATTAACAATATAAACGGTATTATTCTTCGACCGCCCATTCATTTAGACATATGGACTTTTGTTCAATATAATTTATACGTGGTGCAAAAATTATTCACAGCGATATACATTTTTGACACAAGTACATATTAGTTTATGATTTTCGACTGAGTTACTTGTATCTGGATAATTAGTACAAAAGTAGCTAAAAAAATCTCTTCAAATAGTAACTTGGTCATCAAGGCAAATAAGGCCTACCTGTGCAGTGGCACAGTGTCCAACGTAAACGCGACGGTTATTAGTTCATTCCAGTCGACAGAAATAATTTATTTTTATTTTCTCGCTCTCTCTCTACTAACAAAATTAAATACATCGTTGAGCTTCACCTTTCAACACGCAATGTCTAATCCATGTGCTTTTAATCTTTTGTCTAAGCCTTTGTATACCAAAAGTGAACTGTAAAGCCATCTCGTCAGTCCAGTCGGGCCACTTCAACTTTTTAAACATAAATATAAGTTGACATTCTCTAATTAAGATATTCAATTACCACCACAGTGGTGTCTTTGTGACACGTCTGCTTTATCTTGGATAGAGGAAGTACGATTTTGTTTTCCAAATTAGTAATAAAATAAACAAATAATTATCGTCGTGGCAGTGCTGCGCATCATCGACAAGATGAATAATGAAATACATGTGTGAATATATTTTTTTATTTCCTCACTCTGCTCTGGTAACAAGACAAAGCACGACGTTGGACATCGCCCATCCACCCAGTAAATAAAAAAAAATAATACAAGAGTATAGTGGAAATATAATATTTAAAATTTTCAGAATTTATTATTTTAGATTCTTGTCAATATTTATAAAGAAGGTAGGAAGTTTAAAAATGTTTTCTATATCTCTTTGAATGTATGAAAGTTTAAAAGAACCCAACAAGTAGTGCGAGCGCCCCCCATTGCTTGCTCGCTGATAATATACCTTAGTAGTGTTCCGAACAGTTTTACACGAAGCGACACGAGTTGTAAAACTTTACTCCTTTTAACGTTAACCACTACTATGTCAATTACTATTCATTGAAATATGAACCCTACTGTTTTAAATATTCGGCCTATTTTCGTATGTTTCAGTAAAAGTTAGTTTATTTGCCCAATTGTGAATACTTTCCTAGTTTAGTGTTGCCATGTTATTTGTCAAGCTCTCGACTGAAACAGTTGTGAAAAAACGTGTTGGATAAAGATAAGAACCCTTTGAAGTGTGCTTAAGTGAGACTGTTTTTTTGAAATATTTCAGAATGTCTTCTTTATTTTACTTTATCTTCATCAAAGTTATATTCAGATGTATGTAATGGTAACCGATAGCCATTGGACACAATAAAACACAATCTATATATATATATATAAAACCAGTCGTAGCGCAGCGGCACGAGGTGTGACTGTAAAAAAAACCAAATGGTTGTGGATTCGATCCCCACTCGAGGAGATGAACTATTTACTTAAATTTATATTTCCATTTCTTCGCTCTGGTGACGAGGGTGAGCGCGGCGTTGAGTTCTGCCACTCAACACGCAACGCCTCCAGAATTCGGCAGAAAGTGGGGAACGGAGTGTCTTAACACTAGGTTCCCTCTGCTTACCCTGCTGTGTGCGGGATACAGCGTGAAGCTGATTTTTTTTTTTAAAACTATTCTGTTACTAAGTCTGATACGTGATAATATTACTGTAGGAAAGAACTGACAGGGAAGCATTAAGAGTTAAATGTAAAGTACCTAGAACGATATTATATTATGTATCAGTTATCAATACTGATATATTCAAAAAAATTAAAAAAAAATAATTGACTATCTATTTAAACATATCTACGACAATTAGCTGTAACCCTTTTACTTTTGACAAGATATAAAAGGATCATCATTATATGTAACTAGAGCAACTTGAATATAAAACAATACAGAGCAAATTGAATATCTATGAACCGTCACGTTTACAGTCAGACGTGGTGCCACTGCGACACAACAGCCTCATTCATATATTAAGTGCTTTCTTTATTTTTTTAATCTCACTATTTACTAAAAAAGTAACTTAGTTAAAGATTCTAAAAGGATGACTTAAGTAATTATAACGTACAAATTGAGCGAACGTCATCGCCCACGCGTGGGCGTGGGCGTCATCTAATAGCCTCGTATTAATATGGCCAGGCTATTGGTACCCCGATATTAGTAATACAGATGCGTAGGTGTTTCATATTAGGCTGATCGTAAGTGGTCATTTCGTGATGTATTTTTAATGGGTGTTGTGTGTATGATTAGTTTTCTTTCTTAATATTTGTATTTTGTTGAGAGATTATTGAAGAAAGTTTGTTATAAATTTTTAGTGTAGTTATATAATTGAGTGTATGGAGTCTAACACAGGGTTGGTGGCTCCAGTAAATTTCATGATTAGTAAATTCAACTCTATAATAAAATGAATATTATATTAATAACGAAAAAGAGTTAAAATGCAATATTAATAGGTTTTCTCTACAATAACGCAATCTAAAAAAAGAATGGTATATAACAACGTCTGACTATAAGCGACGGCGACAGTTGCGGATACGGTTCGTACTCGGGGGATTCATTATTTTTATTGTCCGCTCTGGTAACAAGAAAATACGCGGCGTTTAGTTCCGCCACTCAACACTCGTGTCTTCAACATGAAGCTTAAAATGGGGAAAGGAGTGTCTTACCACTAGGTTCTCTCTGCTTATCCCGCTATTTGCGGGATACAGCGTGAAGCTAATAAAATGATCATATTACTGCATTTTAATGGAAAATAAATACATTATTGTATGTAAACAGAGTGGCGAGTGGACGCGGACGCGTGAAAGTGATTTGATTACGTACTAATGAGGTTGTGTTGTATGAACGGACACGCCTATCGTTCGTTATCAGTACGCTATCGCGACAGTGATAGTAGCAATTGTTTTAATGTTCGTACATTTATGTAATGCTGTAAATATATTTGATTTTTATAGTCTTATCTAAAGCATTTTATTTTCTTTAGCATAGTGGGTTACTTACTATAAACTATTGCGAGTTAAGTAGCGAATTAAATACAATCATTACTCCGAATAGGAGTTGAACCTACACACGTCAAGTTTACAGTCAAAATCCCACTATGCTACGACGGCCTCACGTCAGCGAGAAATGATATTATAAATATAACGATACTTATGAATTCTCCAACCATTCTTTGTAAATGTATTAACTATTCATCGCGCGCCCGATACTGAGAACAGGGTTGTGGGAATAATAGCATATTTTGAAAGATTTTTTCCTAACAAAATGTTAAGAAATCCATTATATTGATATGAAGATTTATAACGACCTTTATAATGTCCTTGTGGCACAGTTACATTACATTCCATAAGTATATATGGCTGTGAGTTCGTTTCCCACTTAATAGAATTTTCTATCATTCATTTCGTGTGATTAGTTTCAAACTTATTATTTATACTTCTCGCTGTGTCCCATGTATATGTAGCAGGTAAGACGGAGGGAATCTCTGTTCCCCACTTTCCATCTAATTTTCAAGACATTTCGTGTTAAGTAGTGAAACTTAACACTACGCTTGTCTTCTTGCCAGAGTTAGGAAATGAAAAGATGAAGAAGCATCTTACATCTCTATACACTATGACTACAGTCAAACAAATAATATAATTCTCGAATTAAACTACTTGGAACGCAGTGCCTTAGCATTAGGTAGTCTCTACATACCCCGTTGCTTGCGGGATACAGCACGGAACTAAAAAACATCAAAATAAGAACATAAAAGTCACATCCCAAAATAGTTACTATTGCATATCTCTCGATACTTCAAATTTCACGATTTTCATGCAATTATGACTTTTATAATCATAACAGTACGTACTTTTTTCGATAGCAATAGTGACATGTTAAGTTGTCAAGTATATGCAGGTTCAGGTAAAAAGACGTCTTTTCTACAAATCTTTGTGAACGAGAGTGATACAGGGATTTAAAATACGGGATTTCTGACACATTTATCCGGAGGATAAATTATTCTGCACATAAGAAACTACCTGATATCCTTAAGTTGAAAATATATCAATGGTTGCATTCACCATATTGTTAATATAAAAATGTATATAAATTTTAACTGTTTTAAAAAAAGGAGGATATTCTATGGTCGACACATATGTTTCTTTACGTATATCAATCGATTTCTTCACGATTTCTGAACATATTTAATTTAAAAAAAAGAGCCTACTTTAAAATTGTATTTAAAATTTTTTCATCAAGTGAGGAGCTGATGATAGATCGAAATCCAAGGAAATCTTCAAATCTTATAAGCATCTCCTAAGAGTTTTAATTTAAATTAAATTGTAAATAGTACATTTTCGTTAATAATAAAATATTACCTCTTTAAACTACCTCTTTTAGCACCTTCACGCTTTTCCCACATAGCAGGGTAGGCAGAGGGAACCTAATGTAAAGACATTCCCCAGTTTTCGTCTAATTTCCAATATATTATGTTTTTAGTCCATATCGCATTCATAGCTAGTGGGCGCGCGCAGCTTCGCCCGCTTATTTGCACCCTTAAGGATGAATTCTAAAAAAACCATGAAATACGTGTTCAATAAAATATTTTTAACAGTTTGAATTTAAATTTTTAATAAAAATCGGTGGCGATTTAAAGATTTTTCCATATCAATTTTCAACCCTTTATTTGAACCCTTAGGGAGGGAATTCTAAAAAACCATGAGACACGTGTTCAATTAAATATTTTTAAAAGTCTGAATAAAAAAATAAAATAAAATTCAAATTTTATAAAAATTGGTGCCGGTTTAAAAAAAATCCATACAAACTTTCAACCCCTATTTCATCCCTTTAGGGTTAAAATTTTTCAAAATCCCTTCTTAATGGATGTCCAGATTATGAAAGTGTTATGAAAATTCAAAGTGCGTCTTACCTCAGTCAGTCAGGTACATGTCCTTTTTTATATATAAATATATATATACAGATTATTATAATATCGACATTTATTTACAATGTTTGGTCTCAAAACATAGATTAAAGGCATTCTCATATTATATTATAGACTGTAGCAAGAAAGAAAAAAATCCAAGAAATTTTGTAAATAAGTCATATAAATAAGTAAACTACAGTAAATATTCATAATAAAGTTTAGACGAGCTTTTTTGCTCTACTTACCGTTTCTTCTACGTCGAATACATACATTTTACATTATATGGTAATTTAATTATGTTCTTGTTAGAGGCCATCGTGACGCAGTAGAGAAGCGTCTGACTGTAAGCACGACGGATGTAGATTTGATTTCCACTCGGGGAAATGAATTATGTTTATTTGTAAGATGGCAAAGCGAAGAATCGAATTTTGCAACTAAACACGCAATGTTTAAAAAATTGACATGTATATATACATACATACATTTAAGAAATTTCACCTCCACTCGATCAATGTTTATTTTTTATTTGAAAGATGTTTCCTGTGTGGGTCCATTTTAATTTGGTCTATTTCTCTCTTAAATTTGCATAAAGTATCATCATGCCGATTACGGTTATTCTTCTTGTTTGAAAAGGATTAAAATATTCAAGGATAGTTTGATGAGAGCTCGGTGTGGATTTTG
>JAATLQ010037663.1:34822-61163 GCA_013421005.1 Heliconius erato x Heliconius himera | reverse complement strand
ATGTAAAAGTTATGTAGAACAAGATTAAGTTGAGAAGAGCCACTATAATTAAAACTCTCACCAAGTGTGAACACTTGGCCCAAGCTGAGAAGGCTTAAATTTAAATGAATATTCAATTATATATAGAATTTTATAATATTTTAAACGCTTATACTAACATAAAGTATTTTTATCAATTACTTATTTGAAACATTTAATATTTTCATTTAATTTCCTCGCGTTCGTAGCGAGGCAAAGCGCGGCGTTGAGTTCCGCCAGATTCGATGGAAAGTGGGAAAATCTCGTAGAGTGGAGTTGAAAAACAGTTATGATATACTATAATTCTATAATTATATATAATTTCAACAGTCTTTGTTTGTCTTAACACCTAATATCCACGCCGCACTGCTCCGGTGTCAGACGCTCCGGCCATCCGAGTTTTTACTGCTAATAAACTTTTATTTGAGTGTATTGAAGGCTGATGAGAAAGTTTATTGTTTGTACGCTTAGGCGAAGTACACATGAGGCGGGTAATATACTATAAAATTAGCAGCTTCACTTTTCCCTGCCATCTGCCACGCCAAAGAACCTAAGACACACTGTTCCGCACGCACCGTCCAATTTTCAAGACATTGATTATAGAATCGTGGAACTCAACGCTGCGGCACGCTATGCCATAATTTAAAATAATCCTTCCTCATTACAGTTTTTTTACACATGAATTGCATACAAAAATAAAATCTAAGTTTTAGTTTATTTATATATAAATAATAATTTCCCTTAAAAGCTCTATACAAGTCCAACCTTAGAGAAGCTCGTTTAATCAACCACGTTTATGACTGGTTCATTCCGACTCGCGAAGTCACACAGTCAGGATATACATGTTATACATATCTTAGTAGGTAATCTCGCTTGCGTATATCGTTTTCTTTTAGAAGTTATGTAGATAGATATATTAAATGATATTCCCAATTAAAAACATATCATGTAAAGTGACTTGACTCAATATAATTATTATGTGCATAACTTAGTACTAAGAGTAATAGTTGTGGGTTCGATTCCTTATATAATATAAATTATTATTTTCATTTCCTTTATCTGGTAAGACAAAGTATGGGATTGAATTTCACCAATCAATACGTAATATCGTGAATTTCACCGATTACCAAATTTTAAAATGGGTCAACATAGTGTCTTGATTAAATTTAACCAAAACAAAAACCAAGGGCCATCTCAAACTCTTATGGATAAATAAACGTTACAAAACTAATTTATTTTATTGTGCTTTTATATCACATTGTATATTAGATATGTACTTATTTTCTTATAAAACTATAACCTGATACGCCCAGGCTTCCCTCACTATCTGCTCGTTTAGAAGTTTTAGGAAGGGAGATAAAAATCCCCTCCTGATTTATGGCAAATAAACACCATGTAATGCTTCTTAAGTTATCTTGAAGTAGGTGGAACTCTAAGGGATTCCTTCCGATTTTTGTAGTAAATATGTACTACACAATTGTTTAGAATAAAAAATATTTTCACAATGTATCTCCCGCAGAGTAGACGGAGGGAACCTAGTGTTCAAACTCTCTGTTCGCCTAATATCCGCCCAATTTTTGAGACATTGCTATTGAGCGGCGAAAATAATTCATTCAACTCATTGAGAATCGCGAACTGCGCCACGACGGCTTCTATAATATGTACATATAAAGATAAATACTGATGGAATTAATTATATGACTCAAGTAATTTTATTATTTCCGCACGATACAAAATTAAAGTACATTCGTTTTCCGCGTAATAAGATATATGTTGTGTTTGATTAAAACTACTTTGATATAGGAAATGAGATAAAAAGTTCCCCTTTGTTATTTATTGGCAATAAACGCTTCGTCCGCTACACTACACTAGGACTAGCCATACACACAAACATACATGTATACATGTATACGTAAATATGTTTATACTGTACGATGGTTCTATATATAGCTTTCGGGTAAGGACCCGGCACAAGGGTGCCTAGTGGCACAGTCTCTGACTGTAAACGCGAGGATTGTTGGTTCGATTCCCATCGGAGGAATACACCATTTTTATTTGCTCGCTTTAGTTACAAGAAAAAGCGCGTCGTTGAGTTCTGATTTTTTTTTCACAACTAAACCACACCTGGAGAACAAGGAGTGGGAGTGTTTCAACACTAGATTCCTTCTGATTACTCTGTTATATGTGGAAAATAATATAAAGCTATATAAAGATATAAAACTAAAAATATATAGGTATGTACTTATTAAGAAAACGTATAAAAATTAGAACGTAGCGGGATATTTATTTATATATTTCAGCGTATCAGGTTGTAATTTTATAAATTTTTATACGTTTTCTTAATAACTATTTTTCTTTTCTACGTAAAGTAAAATACTTTAAAATGTAGAAAAATATATAGGTAATACTTCAGTGGTCATAGTAATACTTCAGTAAGAATATTATGCTGTAAATTTTCATTAAAATTTTAAAAATATTTCCTTAAGCAAATGTCGCACTTGGTCTCATAACGTGAAAATGATAATATTTTAAACTATTAAATATAAATTTATAGTTTAGATCTGTATGAGTTGAATTCTTATTTATTTCTACATTATTTAATTCCCCTTGAAAATAAAATAAAATAAAAAATGATCTCTTTACTACTAATTCAATCGACGTGTACAACACCACAAACATCAACTACAACTTCAAACGTCTGTCCCAACTCACCACTCGGTTGTCAAAACAAAGCGATCGGGAAACTTTTCGATTATCGTAAAACAAAAATCCCGGCTATCCCCGTCGGTAAGGTGCTCGTAGGGACGTAGGGAGGTAGGGACGTAGGGACGTAGGGACGTAGGGATGTAGGGCTCGACGTTTTCCCTATTACGGGTACAATCGATCGGTGCGAAACACGCGGTCGAGGGACGCTCTTATTAGCTCTGATTTGAAAATTGCCTGTAAACGACCACAAGTGAGTGCCTCACCACAAGAGTAAGATGTATGGATGTATGGATGTATGGATATATGGATGAATAGAATATATGAGTGTGGAAACGTGTTAAGAGTATTGAAGTGTAAATGTTTTGTAATAGTTTATCTATCTACTATTTATCTAGATACTGAACCGTCGTGGCGCAGGGGCACAGGCGTGTGACTAAGCGCTACGGTTGTGGGTTCGATTACCACTTTAATGGGAAACGGAGTGTCTTCTTCTTCCTTGTATGTGACATATGAAAGATTCGAAGAGCTAAACGACTGAGTGTACCTGCTTATAGTTCACAGGGTTCCGTCGAAACGATTAAAGTTATGAAATACAGCCTATAGGCGTTCTCAATAACGACGCAAAGGTATGTTAAGTATGTTAGTCAGCGTTCTAATATTAAGTATATTTATTCATGCTTGTATGCACGTATGTAAAAAATGCTGAAAAAATCTTAAGAAAGGTTACCACCTGGGTACCTTCCGCCCATTTACGGACACTACCTCCTACCGGAGTAATAGAGCCTCACAATCACACACTTCATGAAGCAGCCTTGAGCTCTGCCAGCCATAATGCCAGCAGGTCTGGTTAACAATAATATTTTAATTATATATATTACTTTGAGCGGATATCGATATCACAACCATGACGCTGACCTATATATCCTAGATCAGTCGTTTTCGTATATGTTTTTATTTAACCTAAGATATTTTGTCTATAAACATTATAAAAATACAATACGAATAATTCAACTTATAATATCAAAAGCCTGAATTCGCCAAAAAAATCCTAAAGAGTGTTATATCACTAAACTCTCATACAAATATCTATAAATATAAAAAGTACGCTCCCACAACACCCAACTGGGCTGTTCCCTCCTTTATTTCCATACGTTTTTCAACCATTTTGTATGTTTTTGTATCTGGTTGATGGGACGGACGTGTAAAGCAAGTGCTAGTCAAGTGTGGGACAATAAAACGAGCATGTACACTGCCGGCCCGCGTCGGGTGTCGGGTGTCGGGTGTCGGGTGTACGCTACACCGTACACTCTGTACGCGGTGTGTCACAGCGTAATTGGAATCGATCTACGTGACGTAAGTGAAAATGGAATAAAACTAGATAGCGGTAAATTTTGATACATTTTCCTTTTTTTTCAATCTTTTTTATTTGAAAAAAGATAGAGAATATTTTTTAGCGTTTTGCCATAGCGGAACTTAATGTCGAACTGTATGTAGTATATAGAAGTTGTTTTATGTTCTGAATGAAATACATACAAATTTACAATTTAAAACAAAAAATAAGCATGCCTAATTTTCTCAACCAATATATAATAATAGCTGTGAGTTCCATTCCTACTTGAGCCAATAAATTATTTTCATTTCCTCGTACTGATAACGCATTGTCTAGAAAGTTGGGCGATACGTGAGGAACGAAATGTCTGTGCCTTAGGTTCAAACGGAACCTCCTTTACCTACCTTGCTATAAGGGGGTACAGCGTAAAACTAAAAAAGTAAACTTACAAAATCAGCAGACGCGTGAAGTAATAAAGTCCAAATCGCTCTCTTCACGTATGATTGTCCATTACACGAACTATCGGAAAACGATTTGATACCAGACTCCGACGCTCCTGCGGGGGGTGAGGAGAGTAAAACAAAAGAAACTTGTGGCGCTATCGGTGTAGCGTCCCTGCGGACCGCCGGATAACTACTGAACAAACTGTTTTACTTACTTTTTTTTAAGTTGACATATTTTATTGAAATTCGTGGGTTCATTCAATCTTTATGAGTTTTTTGTAGTATATTTAAAAAAACATTTAAAGTTTAACAAAGCGAGATTTGAGCCCGCGATCCTTGAAAACCGTCCATTCGTGCGTTATAATATATGAACGTATGGTTCAGTAATCAGAGCGCATAGATGGTTTCTTTAAGGCGCAAATTCGAATTTAGTGACGTTAAAATTTAACACATGTGTAGATTTTTCATTCCACTTAAAAAAAGTTAAGTATAGCAAGCAAGGAAGGCAGAAAGAACACTCTATCCAATGTTTGAGATATTTCTTATCTACTGGCCGAACTTACAACCGTCGCCTTAACATTCAAACCTGAAAAGAATACATTACTATTCTACTACAGTACGACAGCCTTTATAGGATAGAAAACATAATTTTCATATAAACCAAGATCGAATCTAAGATGACATATTTGTATAACCCTATTATCAATGATCGAGATCAAAGTGCTCGTACTGTAGGAGTGTAGCGCGCGACGGAGGAAGTATCTGTGGAGATTATAAAATTTACGATCCTTGTACTGGTGACAAACGGTGCGAGGGGAAATCCGGTACTGTTCGATATATTTTAGTTTTGTAGATGAAATTGTTAGAGATATGAGTTTTTTATTTTGATTTAGAAGTTTGTGCTATTGAATTGTACCTATATGTGGGAGGCCATCGTGGCACAGCGTCTGATTGTAAGCATAATGGTTGTGGGTTCGATTACTGCTCTGGGCAATTATTTATATTTCCTCGCTCTTTTGGTTATAGAACAAGACACATTTAATTGCTTAAGCTATATAAAGCCCTATAAAGGACTACAATAATGGATGAATTAAATAATTTCTTGAAGTAACAATCTTGTAAGCCCGATTAATATATCTATTAGAGTAAGCTAAAGTAAGCTTCAGATTCAGATCTTGAGGTTATTCGAATACTTGTTATTTGAACCCTTTTTCGTCGTATTCCTATCACACACAAAATCATGACACTGACATATTAGACCGCTGACACATAAGTGATGTAACAATAGTGATGTTCTGACGCGCTTTGTCTTAGCACTTTCTAAATGTCAAGTCGATAACCTTTGGTATTCGATGTGATGAATATTGTCATTTGTAAATCTAACTGACATTACTTACAACTGATGAACATCACTATTTCTAGTTATGAAATAAATTTATCTACTAATATTAATATTGTATATTTGAGGCGTTCTTAGGATTGTTTGATTATTTTTTTATTACAAAAAATAGGGTAGGAAGAGGGAACCTAGTGTTAAGATAACTGCTTTCCCCACGCTTTGCCTCATAATAGGGATATTGCGTGTTGAGTGTCGAAACTCAACGGCGGAAATTCAACTTTTCTTGTAACCAGAGCAATAAAATTAAAATATTTCATTACTCCAAGTAGACTACAAGACTCGAATCCATAACCATCTCGTCGCCATTCCTAAATACACTTAGAACAACCGACAAGAAACATTATAGATAAACTAACAAGAAGCTAAAGCAAAACTTGGTTAGATTTTAGTTACAATCTGTGAAGCTCAAGTTATCTGCAAAGTTATGGAACGGCCACACTTGTCGCGGCTAGGATGTGCGCACACTTCTCAAACTCATGAAATTTCCAAATTTGATAGAACAAATACAGATAGATAATCTAGTGTTAGGACACTCTGTTCTACACATTCCGTTATAAAGATTTTTTGTTAAATAATTGTATTTAACGGATATTTATACAAATGATTATGACAATCGTTAAATTATATAAGGCTTTACTTTCCTCATACATGCTAATATCATTTTTAGGTTTTACAAGTCTACTCATGTATTAAATTTTCTAATGTTTTAAAAACGCGACAGTTGTTTTATTTCGCGTCACTGACTTTCATCTCTCTACATGTCATATACGTATCAAAAATTTGGTGAAAATGGCCTACTCTGCAGTGTTGCGGCAAACGGCGTGAAACTAACAAAAAGAAAAACAATTAGATATTATCGATGATTACATTGAAAAGCTATTCATACAGATATTCCACTTTTGTCGAAAGCTTTTCATTATTATTCACATGAAAAATTCAACAGCGCGAGAGTTATGGAGCTTCAAAGCGTCGGGACACAAAAACTTACAATTTTACGAGGAGTCGCCAGTTGGTCGCTCGGCAAGTTGCTCGCTCGTCTGATGAATTTTACATGATCTTAGAGATGCGATTTTAAAACCGCTATAAAGTGACGCCGTAAACATAACTGGCTGATAATAAAGTTTAATTTCGGTTTGTAAACTTTAAATATGTACAAGATTTTTAGACATTTTAGCAACTTAATTTTTTTTTAGCTTCCCGCTATATTCTGCAGAGACCGGTGTAAAGAACGAGAACCCAGTGCTAAGACACTCCGCTCCCCACTTTCCAACAATTTTTCTAGACATTACTTTGAATGTGAATGGAATAGCGGAACTCGACGCCACGCTTTGTCAGTATTCGCAGAGGGAGGAAGTAAAAATAACTTATTGCTCTCAATGGAAATTGAGCCCAAAACTGGCGCATTAACAGTCAGATGTTGTATCAGTGCGCCAACAACGACTTGATTTTGAGATTTATTGATACAAAAATTGTGTTAATTTGAAACGTGTATCATAAATTCATAAAAAAATTAAAATAAATATCGTGTTTTAATTAAACAAGATTACCTAAGGTGGTGCAACTCTATGCCGCTTCGAGTCGGCCTCGAATTTCGCCACTCAACACGCAATATCTCCAAAATTGAGCGGAAAGTAGTGGACGGAGTGTCTTCACACTCGGTTCCGCTCTTCCTACTCGGTTTCATGCGGCATATAGTGTGAAGCTGTAACAATATCTGATGGTACATATCTTTTAGCTACGTACAATTTAAAACATAAGACAAACACAAGACACTTCTAACTTATAAGTAAATAAAAACTTTGAATTATTAAGTAATTACACGTACCGTATAAAATAATGAAAGACACCACACAGAACAACGAACGCAAGGAAAGCTAATTCGCAAGAAACGAACGAACGAGGAGATGGCCGCTAATTTAGTATCGCTTTGGCCGTTTTAGCTGCGCCGCGACATGTTAACGGGTTTTGTAATTCAGTTTAAGCTCGTTGCGAGCCTTTTTTCTCTCTTTCGCGTACTTTTTCTCGGGAACCTTTTTTAGGAATAACATTCGCAGACACATTTTACGTTAAATGTTTCGCCACTTATGTTTTTAAAGTTGCAGCAAAACCGTGTGAATTTGGATTTGGATTTTGTTTTTGTTTATTTTTGTTAGCGCATTTCACAGAGGCTAAGGACGTCGTTGTGGAATATCGCAACTTTTAAAATTTTACGACATATCACTATCTCAATATAGCGCTTAATTTATATTAGTTGAGTTTCGCCACTCAACACGCAATGCTTCCAGAATTCAGCGGTAAATGGGGAACGGAGTGTCTTAACACTAGGTTCTATTTAACTACCCTGCTGTGTACGCTATCTCGCAGTAAAAAGCAATATGTTTTTTATAAATATAGCCTTCGTAGTAATATGATGATAACATAAGTGCCTCGTGAGACGAAGCGAGTGAATATAGCATTCAAAGAGGAGAACTTAGAGCTATGAAACTCCGCTTTCCATCCGATTTCGAGACATTGCGTGTTAAAGGGCGTAACTCAACGCTGCATGTAACCTACCAGAGCGATGACATGAAAATAATATATAAATATAAATAATTTCTTCGAGTGAAAGTCTAACCCATAAAGTCTAACCTTTGCAGTGAAGTAATTGTAACAAAGCATTCTCATATTTTTGAAAAATTAAACAATAATTATTTAAGCATTATTATTTTAATATTGTAAAGTAAAAACTAAAGATATAAGAAGTAAGCAAGGAGTTAGACTTAACCTTTTATTAAACTTTGTAATTGGCAGTTAATTTTTATTTATAAAACACGAACAAACTCTGTCGTCAAGTAAGCGTTTTGCATCATAATACCCAAGCTTGGAAAAAAGTTTAAGTTTAATCTTTAATATCTTCTTTTTTGTATTTATATAGTTTTTTTTTTATATAGGAAAAAAATAAGTTAATTAATTTAAAGCCTGTCGTGGCGCAGGGGCACAAGCGTGCGACTCTAAACACGTCTTTCTAAATAATAGTGCTGGCAATGTGCACCGCAAATGTAGGCCACTTAGTCTTCGAAAAATTTTGTTATTAAATTACAAAATTAGTTGTAGAACAATCGAGGCGCAACACAGGCTGTCCTCTCCCTGCGATAGTTGTAGATTCGGTACCCATTCAGAGACATTATTAAACTAAAAATAATTTAATTTCTCTGGTCAGCAAAAAAGGTGACGACTATTACGCTGTTCAACACGCAATGTATTTAAATGGAAGAAATGTCGAGAACGGAAAGTCTCAATATCAGATTTCTCTTGACCCAGGTAGAAAATATGCCACTATCACTACTCTTTGGCAGATTCACGTTTTTTCTCAAATAGTAGGGAAGATGGAGGAAACTTACTGCTAAAGACACTCTGTACCCTGCGCACCACCCAATTTTCGAGATGCTTATTGGTCAATAGCGGAACTCAACTCCACGCTTTGCCTACCAGAACGGAGAAATAAAATTGTATTAAATTTAATTTGCGGAGACTTAATTGGTATTTGTATTATTTTATTATTTGATAACTTACTACTTTTCTTCCTTAAAATAAATAAATAATCATTCCCCCAGTGGGCTCTATGCCCACAAGTATTACGTTTCCAGTCAGACACTCTTCCACTACGTCACGTTGGCCTCCATACTAAATAAACATGCACTTCCACCACATCTCCCAACAAATAGTCAGAAAGGTGGCAATCGAAAACGTATTGCATTCTCAAAATACCCGCGTGTCATCTGTCGACGGGCTCCGTAAATTAGCCAGAGGAGTGACGCGCGGACTGACGCCGCTGTCGTCGCTGTAACATTGCACCTTGAAACACAGTTTTAGGAGAACTGACGTCCCCTTTTTATTTATGATGTTTCTTGGAGTAGTTGGTTTTGTGTTGTTCCTGGCTTTGTATTTATAATTAGAAAATTATAAATACAAAAACAAATAGTTATTTAAAATAAGCGAGGAAATCAATAATTATCTCAAATACATTTACCTGATTTTTATACAACTTGACTTCGTTGTTCAATAAGTCAAAATAATTTCACACAAATCAAAGGACCGTCTCGATATGACTTTTAAGTACGAAATTTAGCACTCGTCCTTGGAATCCTAAGTACATCGTCATACTCAAAATATCATCAACTCATATTCTTTTTTTACGGTAAATCTTATTCAATTATTTGAATGAAAACGTCTTATAGATCACATTTTAATAATATATAATTATGTTTATTTTAATTAATTACATATTCATATTTTTCACGTCACGCTCGGTTCCTTGCGTCTGTTCTACAAAGATCTAAGGCCTAAAGTGAACCATTAATAAATTATTTGTCACTCAAAAAAATATTTAAATTTTCTGTGTGACTTGTTAAATATTTAATTCAATAAATCTAGATCTAACATTTCCAAGTGAACATTAGCATCGTCAAGAACATCTGCTCTCTGTATCTAAAAATAGGCGTAACACTTGGGGGAACCTGGAATGCTTTTAAATGCACCATTGAATGCGTTGATGTATGTAATTTCAGATTCTTCACAAAAACTGAGGGGATTTTTTATTACTTTCACGCATCACCCGCATATAGATAGATAAGGAGCCTACCCTACCCTGGTTGAGCTAGGATCTAGTAACAAGACCTAGTATTAGGATATTATGCTCATTATGACATTACATGCTTGAAGCAATGAATAATTTTCATTTCTTTATAGAATAAGACCTAACGTTGTGTTCCATCAGTAAACAGGGAATGTCTCAACCTCACCTGGTGGAAAGTTGAGAACATAGTGTCTTAACACTAGAGTCTCTCCATCTTAGAATGCGGAAAAAAGAATGAATTTGCTGCTATATGTGTTGGTGGAACCCAATCCCGCTGTAAGTGTTATCTTAGCAGTATGAATGGTGTAAGTAATATTACTATTGCCCTGAGAAAAAATCGAACTCCTAATCTGCGCGTTTTCAATGTCTCTAGCTATTCTGCTGGCGTTAATGTAGGATGGGGGATGTTTTGATGTAGATTTACATTGTTTGGAGCAAGCGTCATAGAAGTAATGTAACTGATTGTATCTGCTAATACAGCCTTTGAATGAGCTGGAAAGGGATCGCTAATAATAGAGGAAGTGCGAATCAAATAAAGGGGTTAAAAAGGTTAAATTGATGTGAGCTACACAAACATAATGAATACAATATACTTGTATAGCAAACCTTTATTTGAAAAGTTTCATAAAGGGTGGGATCTATTAAATGTTGGCTGTATTGTATTACTTGATGTATTTCGGCATGATGATCGTGCAGTTGAGATTTGTCGAATAAAAAATATTGGGGTGCCGTTCAACTACCATTTGTGGGGATATTTTTTTTACAGTTCCTCTCTTTGGCAATACGACAAAATGCGGCGTTGAGTGCCGTCACTCAACACACAAAACATTACTAACAAAATACATTTGTATATTCAAAATAAATTATAAACTGAAAAGCAAAAGCAGTGGCGCTAGATCTTAAAGGTATACTTGTATTATAATATAAGTTTTCATTTCATAATCATTAATTTGATTTATATGGACTAATAGCTATATATCTATGTTGATTGTAAATAAACATTTTCTTTTTCCTACGCCCTATGTTATTAATTATCTCAAATGTCCATACAAATGACTATAATATCGCATTACGTAACATGAGATATGTCGATTTCGCTTACTTCCTTATCTCAGCACCACTAAGTATCATATACGTCTTTAACCAAACGATTTTTGTGATGATTTTCTTGTATTATCTAAATATAGTTTATAATTATTTTGTGCAATAACGAAATATCCTGGTATATAATTTTGAATATTATGTTTTTATTTATTTTGATGTTGTTTGTTGTAAAAATAAAGTAAAATCCACGAACTTTCGGCTTAATTTCCAGTATTTTTATTTTTAATGTGACTGCTGTGACAGTATCGGGATGTAGTGCTTACTGATTAGACAAAATTCAAGGTGCATTATGTAAAACATATAACATTTTTACGTAGCGGGACTCGAACCAGTGCCTTTTAAATGTCATCCAAGAGCTGATCGCCGATTAAGCCTTACGTTCGTATCAAGCAATACTTTACTACATGAGCTTTAAAATAAGCTAACTTTAAAATGGCTTATTAATAAGTTTAAATTAAAGAATTGAATGATCTATCTCCAGGTCACCCTTCCCTTTTTTCTACCTTAGGAATAAGTATAAAAATATAAATAAAACGTCTGGATAATTGAATGCAAGTAGCAATTATTTTTTAAGCTATCTCGCTCACACTAGATATAAATCCATAAATCTTTTAATAAGCGATCCTATTAACCGCATATTTCTTGTAAAGCAAAAAAAAGCATCGCGGTTTGTTTCTCAGGTTCCACTATCCTGATTTAGACGCGGACCAGTTGCGCTCCGTATAAATCTTTGTCACTTGTCACTTGACGGAGAATATTATCCTGCTTAAAATGAGTAATATTATAGGGACAAAAAATTAAGAGAATTAAGAATCTTAAAGAGCCAGTCGTGGCGCAGAGGCACAATGTGTGATTATATTTCATTTCGCTCTGGTAAGCAGACGAAGTGCGGCGTTGAATTCCGACACTCGACGCGCGATGTCTTGTAAATTAGGCAATAGATGGGCAAAGAACTGTCTTAAAATTAGGTCTGCATACTCTGCTAAATACAGCTTACATAGCTGAAAATAAAATGTAATATTTTCATATAGGTTTCCTTTGCATACTCTGCTATATACAGTATAGATAGGTCAAAAAAATTTTTTTCATATTATTCTAGTATTGAATAAGTTTTCAAAGAGCATGTATTTTGATTTGAGATAAAACACCTGCCCTCACTCCTCTCTCCTCGCGGAACAAAGTACTTGCACTTACTTAATATATATTTATTTCTTTACACTCTATTCCTGCGAATGCGGTATTCATTCCGGCGATACGGATTTATCACACGTCGCTTTATTTCATAGAGAAAATACCCGCGTGCACACGTACTGGTTATAAATCGTATACATTTTTGATTTGCTAAACTTTTTTCTCGTAGCTGGTGCTAAGTGTAAGAAAAACATACAGTTTTAAAACTATATCCATTATTTAGCTTCACCCTGTATCCTGAATATGACTCAGTAGGCGAAGAGAACGTAGTGTTCAGATATTCTGTTTTTATTTTCATTTATTCACCCCAACCCCACTCTGAGTATCTTACCAGAGCAGGAAAATGAAAAATGCGTGCGAAATAAAGCGTGTTATAATTTGAATATAATCATTATTCTAAATGGGAATTGAACCCACAACTAAAGCCTGTATCAAATTGGTCCACTGCGACCCATCATATTTTTCTTCACAGCTTTACGCTGTACTCCCATGTAGGGTAGGTGAAGGGAGCCTAGTGTTAGGACACTCCACTACCATCGAATTCTGGAGACATTGCGGGTTGATTTGCGGAATTCACAACCACGCTTTATGCCTCCACGCGAGAATGAAGAGAACTATTAAATATTTAATTTTCTCGAGTCGGAATCGAACTCACAATCTGTCGTGCTTACAGTCACAAGCTTGTACCCCTGCACCGCGACTAGCTTCTATAATCTTATCAACTTTTCAACAAATCCTATGGGGTTCGTAACTATAACTGCGTCAATAGGGAAGGCAATTTTCTCTTAAAATATGACACTTGATCGACTGTTATTCGAACCGAACTCATAAACCTATGCACAGACGTATACTGGGGGAGTACTTCGGTGTTTTTGGCAGTTCTCGGCACATTTTTACGCAATTTATTTCGTGTTCGGGCATTTTTCTAAATATCTTGAGTTTTTTAAATGTTGAGACGCTTGTTGAAAATTTTTATTGGTGAAACTATATTTTGGTGCTAAATTTAATTGTTCTATATTTTTTTTTTTCATTGTCACGCTTTATTCCGCATAGAACGACATGCAAAGAATATCTATACGCTGTAGTTGTGAATTCTTAGTGAAATTTAAATATTTAAATTATTTCCTTACTCTATAGTAAAATTCCGCGAATCAATACGCAATATATTAGCAATGGTATGTTTATCTACGTACCTCTTTTATACGAGATACATATATTTTAAATCTCGTCTCTCAATCGTGTAATACCCACTTTATTAAATGAACGATTTTTCAAATAAATATTTTATCGATCAATAAAAGAATGACGTCCATTTAACTGACAATAATAACGTCCGGTTTAGCTCCGCATTAAGTAGTATTATGTCTCAGCACTTTTGTAGGACGATACCGCGGTTTATTGCTTATGAATGCTTTTATTGCTTATTCTGCAAGTTCTTTAACAAGCTTATTGTATTTATATGATATTTTCAATTATTTTAATTATCAAAGAGAATTAGTACAGGTTAGTAGAACAAGGAAAAATAGTATTTAGTATGAGATGATGTCTAGAAATTTACACGAGATCAGAATAAAAACGGAACATTAAACTCTACAAATGATTATTTACGACCTTCCAAATATAATTCTTACGTTAGATCACAACATGGACCAAAAGTAAACAAGAAACATACTAAACATGTCCATAGAACCTATATTTCAACTGAAAGTCCGATCAAACAATTCGATACAATATTGGTGAATATTTTTAAAGGGCCAATACGCGACTGGTGCCGTGTACCTCGTCTCGTAAACTTTTATCGGCACATTCGTTGCGCATCTGCGACGGTCGTAATATCAACTCGATTTGTCTTCAGATTGTTTAGATTTACCCTTTTATTGCTCACATAGGATTGGTGGGGATTGGACTTGATAAACTATTGAGTAGAGATATAGATAGAGGTAGACATTTGATTTGTCAATGTTTCTTAAGTTAATACCGATCAGTTAAATTTGTATTTGGTAATAGTTGGGTAGTTAAAGACTCTGTGACGCAAAGGAACAAAAACGTAATCGAAAATATGGAAAAGGGTTCGGTTCCTCGTATTGGTTCTTCTTTCACGCTCTGGCGTCTTGCTAAAGACGTTAAAATGTACAATATAAATAAGAACTTTTTCACTCTAGGTTGTCTCTGTCTAATATGCTATAAAATGTGAACCTTCAAAATATATTTTTTATAAGGAATGATAATATTTGTAATAAAAAATATTAATTTGGTTTACTTATGTAAAGAAATATTGAAATCCATTTCTCGCATAATACCTTTGAAATAAATAAAATTAAATTGAAAACACCACGATATACGAGTATATCTTTGATATGCAGTTCACATGCAATGTACTAGCTCCTCTCTCTACCTAACCAAATTCGTAATGATTTTAATAGTTTTTTTCAGAAAATACATTCTTGTCACATAAATATTTGCATTTACCCTATAAATAAACGTAAAATATATATTTAATTTCTCTACTATTCAAATTAAACAAACTGTACTACCGTATCTACTGTACGAGGTGAGGAATGACATTTGAAAGAGCTTTGTTTAGAGACCAACTATAGTAACAATAGTGTCAGATGTCAGTGTCGCGCGCGCGCAGAAATGCAGTAGGTACTGTATAAATAACACTCATTTTCCTGGAATTTACTCTACTTGAATTACCATTTGACTGGACTGGACTTATTTTAAGGTTATTTAAAGCCACTATGATGCACTGGAACAGTGTCTGATTTGATGATGATGGTATGATGATAACTTACAAGCTACTCAATACGAATTTTATTTAAATGGCTGAAAAAAGAAAGGAAATATAAAAAAAAATCAAGTAAAAAATATAACTATTTGTAAACTATTGTACCGACATTTTGTCTGTCCGTACGTTGTACTCATATAATCCCACAGGAATGCCGACATTTGACACCTGCGTATCGTCTATTCTATTCTTTTCAACACTACTTTAGTAAAGATATGTTTATATACATGGATGTTGTTTGCTCGCGAGACTCTTTTGTACGAGTGTTTGTCGTAACTCTGGATATTAGTACAGGATTTAAACTCTAATAATAATATTTATTATGACATGTTTGGAAAGCAGTGACTATTGTGGGTCAAGGTGCTAACAATGTGACACATTCATAAATAAAATACTTATGATAATTTTAAACTTAACAGCTGTGTAGTTTCTATATTGTTATTTTTTCGATACAGGAATTTGAGAATTTTAGATTAATAATAATTAAAACTTAAGTGGACATAGGTTTAATTTATACGCCATATAATAATATCTAAAAGTTCGCTTCGTCTAGTAGTTTTCACGTTTCTTTTGCATAGTAATGAGAAAATCAAGTGATAAGACACTCCATTCTCCACTTTTCGCTTGCAAATAAACACATTTTTACGGTAAAAACGTGTTAAAAATCTATTTTTTTAAACGTGTTAAAGTTATAACCGTTTAAACCTACGCTTTATTCCGTACTTCTTATTTTCCGTACTTCAAGATCGTCATGGTGCAGCAGCGCAGTGATTACAGTAAATGCAGCAGTTGTGGGATCGATTTTAACTCTGGGAATGTTTATTTTTTTCATTTCCTACCCTCCTCCTGTACGCGGGATGTAGCGTGAAGACGTAAATGTATAAAAAGTGTAGATACCTAATCTAACTGAGCCTTTTTGCGTAATGCACAAGAATATCTTTAATTTGATTTTTCAATAAAAGGCATGTTAAATTGTAAGGTTACAATTGACCATTTAACACTATTCTCAACTATATTACAAAACATTTCTCACGTTTTCTATGAAAAGAAATCTAGCGAGAAGGAAGTCGAGTCAAGTTTCAACGACTGTTATCGCACTTCCGGCGGGACAAAAGCAGAGAGCATTGACGTATTTTTTAGTTTAAAATATTGTAGAGTAGGTAGGAAGTTGTTATAGTTAGAATGTTATTATTCTAGGAAGAGGGAACTTTATATTAAGTTAGTATGTTCCCTATGCAACTCAATGCTGAGCATTGTCTTGTAACTTACTGAAGCACGGAAATGAAAATAATAAATCCCCTCAAGTATTCATCGAACTCACTACCGTCACATTTTATAGTCAGGCAATGTACCGCTGCATAATTCTATAATATTCGCTGTATCCCATACATAGCCGGGTAGGCAAAGGAAACCTGAAAATTTAGTGTTAAGACACTTCCGCTCCCACGCTTTCCGCCAAAGTTTTGAGGCAGTATATGTTGAGTGGCAAAAACCAACGCTACAGACCGTCTATTTAAATTTAATGGGTCATTTTCAAAATTAAACGCAATGTTAGCGCATATACATTTTAGTTATAAGCATCTTCCATGTGCAGATACAGAGAAAACATAATGTTAAAATATGCTATTCTCAATTCTGCACCTGAATTTAAATACAAATCTTAATAAAAATTTCGAGATCGTCGTCGTGGCGCAGTGGGACTGCATCAATAGTTATGGATTCCATTCCCACTCGGAGTAAACATTATATTTAATTTTTGTTCATTTCCCCGTTAATAGACAAAGCTCAGCGTTAAGTTCCACCTCTTAACACACAAATCAATTTAAAAATAGAAGAAGAGGAACGGAGTATGTGAACACTACGTTCCCTACGCCTGCGCTGCTGCGCCAGAGCTACTTGAAGCTGCTCAATAATTTAAGATGAAACAGCATCCTACAAGATTATTCTACGAGTACTAAGAGATTTATCTCAGCTCTGAGCTAACCGTGTTAGAGAACAACGCGGCATTAGCATTATTACTGGACCAGTTTAGTTGCAAACTTGCCTCGCTGCGGTTATTGAGTTAGCGGATGCTGAGTGATACTAGAAGTTTCAATTTTATTTCTACGGTCTAGTAAGATAGTGCGCGGTGTTGGGTTCATCCACTTAATACATAATGTCTCGAATTTGGGCAGAAACACTACACTCAATGTTTTCTTGGAATTAACCTAAAATTCACCTATAAATAATCGACGTTATATGTTTAAAAAAAGCTCATAAAATTCATTCATTCACTTATGGCCTAGATACCAGTCGTGGCGCAGGGTAAACGTGACTGGTGGTGGGTTCGATTCCCGGCGGAAAGTAGGGAACGGAGTGTCTTATCACCTCGCTCTGCTTACCCTGCTATGCGTAATGCTTAGTTTTTAATAGTTTAATTTGTTTTAAAAGCTCATTAAATTCACATCAGCGAGGTGACGTGGTGGTGGTAGTGGTGGTCGCGGTCGTGGTCGTGGTCGTGGTCGCGGTCGTACACACGACGCGGATAATTTTATAATTGTCTCGTCATTAATGTGATTGAGCGAACTCTATTGATGACTAATGTCACTTTCAGTTTCAGCTTTTGTGCTTACTGTACTTATAGGCTTTGTAACCATTTTTTATGAATTATATGTAGTGTATGTATTATAAATGCTAAGTCAATCCTTACTTTGGTAATTTTTTGGTGTAAAAAAGTTGCAGCGGAACCAAACACCGGTTTTTTATCTAATAATACTAAAAATATATATTTTAAGTTTCACTATTTACCCTTTATACATTCAGGTAGGGAGAGATAGTCTAGTGTCAACACTTTCCGTCCGAATTTGTGAAATTATGTAGGTATTGATTGACAGAAGTTATTGTTCATCGGAAGAGATGAAAAATTTAAAAATACAAAGGTCAAATCCTCTAAAAGTGGCCTCAACTTGAGCAACGATTACATAAAAATTATTTTTTAACGAAACAAGCGCAACTTTGTAAGCTTGCCCGCGCTCACGTAACTCCTGAACGCCTGAATATTTGAAGAAAGTCTAAAATCTCGGATCAACGCGGGTGTAGTATTCCCAAAAGAGTGACTCAGGAAGGGTACTTGGCAGCCGCGTGAATAATTAAACCGACTTAACGAGGAATAATACGTCTTGAAAACGTTAAAATATCATCTTTCCTGTACAGGAAGGTGGGTACCTGCCTGTATCCTGGAACGATCCCTGGAATTAATCGTTGAAGCGCTGCTTAGATCAAAGTGCATAATAGAATTAAGGTAAAGTTAAAGGTTGACTTTCATCAAATATATCGGTGACTTTGTGAATTTACTGTTTATGTTTGTGTTAATGTGTAGAAAGTGACGTGAGGAGGAGTACTACTACTTTTTTTTAATTTTATTTTCTACCTTTATAATTTAGAATGCATAGTGTTTCACAACATATGATCCTTTAAATGTTAATCGAAATGTACTAAAGTAAATTCACTCGCAATAACGAAATGAGATCTTCTCTCCTTAATCCAAATCATCATCTCGTAACCTCTTTATACAAACAGCGCCTCCCCTCTATAACTTACACATTACTAACACATAAATATTCAAGCGCACATACTCGGATCTTAACTTCCACTTTGTGTGCAACCTGCTAACCCCTTGAAGCCACATCGAAAACACTAAATACGCAAACTAACCTATTATAAATTCAATTAAGACAAGACAATTTGAGACGTCGGAGGGTACAACGGGGGGAGGGGGGGGGGCGTATTGGCCACTTGGGCTTACGTCAAGTAATACAGGCAGGCCCTTTGAAGCGAACAATAAAGAACAATGTCGACCCAAGAGAAGAATCGTGTTAAGACGCTTATTGGTTTTTGTCTAATATTTCCTTTTTTATATGAACTAGTTTAGTGAGTAGGGTATTGGTGGTAGAGTAAAAGTTGGTCAAGTGTGTAGGCTTAAAAAAGGAGAAATCTCACTTTTTTTATGAATTTTGGATTTATATAAGAATATAAAAACCAGTTAAGTGCAAGTCAGTCTCGCCCACCGAGGCTTAACGGGATAACAACTTATAAATGTTAACTTAATTTATAAATATAAGTTTAAGTTAACTTATAAATATAAGTTTAATTAAATTTTATACAAAATGTAATGAGGCCAGTCGTGGCACAAAGTGTGACTGTAAAACCGACTGGTTGTGGGTTCGATCCCCACTCGAGGAGATGAAATATTTATTTAAATTTATATTTCTATTTCTTTGTTCTGGTGTCCAGTCAAAGCGCGGCGTTGAGTTCTACCACTCAAAACGGAGTGTCGTAACACTATGCTATGTGCGGGATACCGCGTGAAGCTGATTTATTTATTTTATGTATGCATATGGGTACATGCACACATTTTGTATGAATTAAGTAAAAATTTAAGCTTTTAATATATTTTTCTATGAAATACCAAAAAGAAATTTTTTTTTTCTTAATTTGTATTGCAAGTTCTCACTTCGCGCAAATTTTGATAACTGTAGGTGCACGGTTTTAATTACGCGGCACATTCCATACAAATTGCAGCAAAATCGATGCATAAATGCTCGTTATGTATCGTTTGATTACGTTTACTTACAGCTTGATTTGTTTTTGTCCTTACCAAGGGACCATATACTCATACTAAGATAAATAGCCTTCACAGATGGACAACAAAGTAATCCTATAAGAGTTCCGTTTTTACCTTTTGAGGTACGGAGTCCTAATAAAAAACAAAATTAAAGCTAAAGTTATGCAACCTTGCCTTGCCTTCTATTTTTTTTTACAAGAATGTTATACTTTCTCCTTTTCTTTACTATTAAATATTGTTAAAGTACCAACATCAAACTTAGCCTTTTCCTCATCACTCCGTAGGCACTTTCAAACTAAAATTACTTCTCCTTTTCCAGGAAAATCAAGAAAAAAACAACAATGTATTAAAACGTATTTTCCTTTAATAACTCCGTCCGGCTCGTATCGTGTATGAAAGAAAGTATCTTTTATATATTACAGCTGTATTCCCGCAGGAAAGTAATACTGAAGCGCAACAATAGCGTCGTGTAATTCATAAGAACTTCGTCCATTCCATTCGGTTATTAGATATCTAATTTTCTTTACGTGTATTTGGCGCGGTTCCACCGCGTGCGGCGTGGTGCTCTCGGTGACACATCTTCGGTACTAGTTTTTGGAGATATTTTCAGGTTCATACGGCCGGCTATATAAAAACTGAAGAAAATCTGTTAATATAACAAGATCGATATGAAGAGAAATAGATAGATATGGAGTTTAGAATTTCGGCATTCCACATTTCAATTTTCTTTCAATTTTAAGGAATACCGGCGACAACAACGCCACCTTTTCTTTATTCAAAGAAATTGTGAAAACGATAATAACTTATAAATAATCATTTTACTTGTCATTATTTTTCATTCAAGTAAAAAAGTCGAAAGTCAAAGTGGGCGGAGGTAAAATTCGATCTCTATAGAAAAGGAAACGCACTTGTCGTGCCCTCGGGTTCCCATTGAGGTACTCTTGATCGAGCACTCGACTCTCTTCAACGCCGCTACTTCCTCACTTTGTGTATATTTTAACCATGTACTCTTTAAATGTGTAACTTAAGTATGGAGATATTTCTATATGTATACTACGTCGGTAAAGTGAAAAATTAGGTTTAAAATTGTAGGAGTTACACTGTTTGTAATCTATACATAGAGTAGTTAAAATTGTGGTTTCATTTAATGCGGTGCTAACACTTCCACCCTTTATGTTTTTGTGATAAAAAATTATATTTCGTATACCATAACCAATTTAACCTACGTGTTATAATTTATTACAGATTTTGTTTTATTAATTTTCTTATGAATACTTGGCCCATGTTTTTTCTTCTAAAATTTTATCTATCACTGGTTGTCGCCCAACTTTGTTTGCATTGACTAAGACGAAAGACTAAACTCCATTTACGTAGGAATTCACTCCAACATTATGAAAATTATCTTATCCCCTTCTGCTGGTTATTGATTTTACTAGATAGCTTATTACATTCAAATGATAGCGATACACAAATGCGTGTCAAAATGAACGAATATAAATTAATTAAAGTGATAAAGTTTTACACCATGAAGCTATAATATAGTGCTTATTTGAATTTTTTTTATTAATGACAAACAACGAGTATTTCATTTAAAACAAAAAAAAAACAAATATATTTTATGAAATTGAACTTGTAAAAAATTCAGTAACAAAAAGTTGTTTTCGGCAAAAGAAATTTGTTATCCTGGAAATTGGGTAGAATCGTCGGACTTTTTTCATAATGTCTGCTAGAAATCATTTTACACCCTATAATTTTAGTAGGTCCGGACTAATATTACCCATTTTTGGAAAAAACTGGAGAAGGGTCACAAGGTAATTTGTTTGAGCTGAACAAAGTCGTAACAATGAAGCTTTTAGATATTATATGACAAAATTTGTAGCATTTTTTGGCAACAATATAGGGACAGTTGAAGTTGAAAAATCCACTCAAAACAAGTTACGGAATCCAACTAGTACGAATATAAATATATATGAGTACTAGTCCCCAATTATAGAGAAGCCGTTAACAAAAAATAAAGTAACCAAACGAACAAACGCTTGTACTGTTGAAGCCCCTATTTCACAAATAAACGAGACGGGGAGCACTTAATAATGTTATTGTGCTTTCATCAGCTCTCCTCATCACGCTCTTCATCTGTCACCGACCAATATCCTCATATTAATAGACCGCTATTCGGAGAACGACTCTTATGACTCATTATAATTGCGACTTTTTGCTTAATTTTAACTCGAATGACAACGGAAATTGTAACACTTAAATAATTTTCTTGGAAAAAATCTATGCCAAATGTCAACAATAATTTATTCAAAACTAAAATTGTTTCCCTGAATTGTGGTGTTTAATATTTTTTGGCTTCTGTTTGTGACCTTGTTCGGATGAATGTCTAAATGAAGTCCAGAGTAATATAAATAAATGTTAGTTTGCTATAATTACATTATATATTTGCACATTTTATAACAAACTTACATTTGGCGGCTGTGGTGCAGTGGGACAGCTGGCTGTAAGCGCGAAGGTGTCGAGTTCGGGTATCTATATATTTTAATTATTATCATTTCTCCGTTTTACTAGATAAAACTTGGTGGTCTATTTCGCTACTCAGTACAAAACGTTTGGAGCTTTAGGTGGAAATAGTGTGAAGCTGCAAAAAATACTCCAAGACACAGCTGCTAATCTCCCCCATTAAAGACGCTATTATATCACTAACGCTTACGCATTTAAGTTTTAATCCTCTTATAATCTGTAATTTACTATCCATTCATATTACAAATATTAAATTGCAGAGTCTTAAGATCCGTTTAAAAAAATGAAGCCCAAAACAATTAACTTATCTTATAGTTAAATATATATAACTTCTCTAACCGCAGGTAGAATCCAGTAGAAAAACCACATCGTTCGAGTCCAATCCACAGTAGTCATTATAGAAACTAGTAATTAGTTCACCGCTAAAGAAAGTATAGATTAAGAGGTGTGTTATTTCACAGCAGATACAAAGTATTAAGATATCAGTTTCTCGGCTTTAAAGATTAAGTTCATAGAAAAGTGTACATTAAAGGCAGGTGCGGCGCGTACGTTGGGAGGATTAAAAGGAACTAAAATATATTTTGAGTTACAAAAAATTAAGTATGGGTATAAAAAATTATGAAAAACAAAGTGTTTAACTCTCTGTTTAAAATTATTTGTACATAATTATAATAATAATTAATTTTGTTATAATTTGATTTGCCTCAAATGCAAGACTAATATAAATAAAAAAAAATACCAGACTCTCCAAGAAGAAATGAACAATATTTTAAATTTTTCATTTGCTTTTACAAATGCCAATATGTCAGTATATCAGTAAGACCGACTGTTACGAACATACACCCTTGACCATAAATCATTCGTCACTAAGGTTAAGCGTTGGTCCGCGTTGACGTCTTAATTATACGCGCGTATGTTTACACTTACTCTTGGAGATCTTGAGAGATATCTTAAGACTTTTTCTTTGATGCTACGAGGTAGTTATGCAAGCATGTACCTAATAGTTTTGAGTTCAGCTCTTATTTCGAGTAGTTTTTTTATTTACCTAGTTCAATTGCCCGGTTTAGTTGGACAAATTACGCTGTTGAATCAATTTACATGACTACATGAAAAATATAAATATAATTTTGAAATAAAATAGACAAATATTTTTTCGGTATAAATAAATACATATTTTAATTTAAAATAAATATAATATAGTAGGTAAAACTACTTAAGCGTAGAATAAGCTTGACTAAATAAAAATAGGATTGTTTAAAAAAATACATTTTCTTTTTTCATAAATATATAAATATTGATATTCTATGTGAAAGTTAAAGAGTAGATAGATACCTAATATTTTTTAATTTATAAATTATTAGTTAGTTTTTTTTTTTTTTGCTAATTTAATTCTGATTCCTTCCTTTTTACCTTACACCTTTTCATTGAGAAAGAAAGAATTTAATGGTAAATTATATCTCTCTATTTGCTTTCGAAATACGAAAATTTTCATTTTCATTTATAGCTCTTAAGAAATAATAATATTAACACTTAATTTCAGACTGTATCCCACATACAGCAAGGTGGACACGGGGAACCTAGTGTTAAAACAAACACTAGGTTCCAAATAATTAGTCTACATCCTGTTCAATTATACAAAGTTATATTTTCTAATTTCCACCATACATCTCCAGGCATCAGTCATAAATCCTCCACAGGAGCAACACGAACACGGAGCTATCATACCCAACCTGTATAATTAACTTTGATACTTAAAAGTTATTTATGCTCCGAGCCACAGTTGTCGTTTACCGGAGATCTGATTTGAGAGTTCAATTAATGCGAGATGATTATTTGATGCAATGGTATATATATATGGTCATAAGTAAATAAAATTGATTTAATAAAAAAAAAATATTATTTGAGATTAAACGAGATATTGTATGTAAACATTTATATATGTATATAGACATTATATTTGGTGACTTTTTACCAAAGGATAGATAAGAAATAGGAAAGATAAAGAGATAAATTTAAAAATAACAAATATGCTGATTTTGAACTTTCTGATGATTGTTTTTTAACTTATGAATATTTTTTGTTGCAAAAGAATATATGTATAATTTGGCCATGATAGGTCTCGGCTTTACTTTAATCTCCACTCCGCCTATTTTAAAGAACATAGGAATTATTTTCACTACGCAGGAAAGACAGAAAGAATCTAATATCAAGGCAAGATAAGATATACTAAGACAAAAAGATTGATAAATAGTTTTATTGTAATACATTCTCTTATATAAATTATTCAAGTACTGTTACGGTGTGGTGCGGTGTGGTGCGGTGTATCGTGCACTCAACGTTACAGAACATTAAAATCGTAGACAGTTTTTATTACGAATCCAATTTAAGTTGAATCGTTTATTCCGAGTAGCGCCGCAAGTAACGAGTGCTCACTTACCTCCTGGTACCTACTACCCACTACCTACTACCTACTGCGAATATTAAACAATGCTCAAAAGTCAGAGCTGTGGCTGTAACAGTGGAGCGGTGAAACGGTAATTGTCTATCAAACTACGGTTTTGCTTAACTATTTTTTGTGTTGTTTCTCTTTTTGTGTTATTTTGGTAGAGAGTAGCGAACTTGCACGTTGCTGTTTTATGTTGTGGGTTTTTTTTATTTTTCACATATATTTTTCCTTTTTTGAAATAAACTTGTGATAAAAATAGAAAGAGCGGAAATTTAATTTTCTGCTCTTCGCTTTTGTCTGGATGACTTTACACAGTCTATTATCTCGCCATGCAACATCTGTTACTAGAATAATAGTAAAATGAAAAAGCGATATGTATATTTATAATATAAGAATTTATAATAAATAATAAGACACGTTGGCCTAGCTGGACTCTGACGTGTATATAATGCGATAGTAGAAAATTTGAAACTTACTTGGAAATATTATTATTGTTTTATTTTTCCACATTTTCCAAAGCGTAGTGTTACGTCCTGCTACACCCAAAATATTATAAAACAAAATGTTCCAACATTAGACTCTCTATTATTCACAAAAAAAAAAGACTAAAAAAATATTAAGCAAACCCATGAACGAAGACTAGTACACGAATGCCCATCGTATTATTCCTCCATCCCACGTCTGCCCGCTGCTGCTGCACCTCCCGCACGAGCACCGCGCGCTGCAGCTGCTGTGGAGATTGCCTTCAATAATAATTTAATAACGCATGTAGTCGTGTTCACGCGGAGACTGTGGATATACAGCAGCATGGAAACATCGTCGTGTTCGTGTTGGATTAACATTTTCTTTTGAGATTATTGAACTTGGATTGTTTAAAGTAACTAAATATCAACAACCTCAAAAGAAAATACCGGCCGGTCGTGGCGCAGCGGCACGAGATGTGACTGCAAAACTGACTGGTTGTGGGTTCGATCCCCACTCGAGGAGATGAAATATTTACTTAAATTTATATTTCCATTTCTTCGCTCTGGTGTCGAGGTTAAGCGCGGCGTTGAGTTCTGCCACTCAACACGCAATGCCTCCAGAATTCGGCAGAAAGTGGGGAACGGAGTGTCTTAACACTAGGTTCCCTCTGCCTACCCTGCTGTGTGCGGGATACAGCGTGAAGCTAATTTAAT
>JAATLQ010037663.1:0-34722 GCA_013421005.1 Heliconius erato x Heliconius himera | reverse complement strand
ATTCAAAAGAAAATATTAATCTAATAAGAAAAGATTGATTGTTTCTAGTTAAAAAAAATTGGTGTCGTAGCGAGACACGATTAAAACAAATATATTAAATTATTATTAAGTAAATCGCTCAGCGATTGATTTCCACTTAAGAAAATTTATTATTATTATTTCCTTGTGTTGATGACAAGATAAAGCGCCGCGTCGACCCTACATGCGATGTCTTGAAAATTAGATGGAAAATGGAAAACGGAGTGAGTGCGAGATATATCTTGAAGCTAAAAAAACCACATCGAATATAACATTACAATGCCATGAATAGGGAACCCAAGTGCTAGAAGAAAGCGCAAGCAATCGTTCCACTGATCAAACATTTGCTCTACAATCCAATTACTCTACATAATGTATGTAGCGAGTACGTAATGTAGCGAGTGTGGAGGAGAGTGTGTGCGGAGGTGGTGGTGGCGGTGGTGGTGGTGATACTGAGACTGCACTTCGCCGATTGTTTACTGATGTATCGAGTTACTGCCATATATCCTATGTAGCAGTAGGATAGAAAATATAGAAGTTTTAATTAATCAAATTTACGATACCTATACCTTAAAATGAGATTTTAGCTAATATCGGAGGAAAATCAGGTATGTAAGAAATGGTTTGTGACAATGGACAAGACTAAATACGTATGCAGGGACCGTAGTGTTTGGCGCTGCGATCTCTCTGGCTACCCAGCGAGGGGCAGAGGGGAAAAACATTTTCATTTCATCGCTCTGACATCAAGACATAATGCCTAAAAAATTGGGATTTCAAGAACGGGGTGGCCTACTAATAGGTTACCTCTACCCAATTTACTATCCGGAAGCTGCTTAATATTCATTTTCAGGTATAATTTTAAATATAATATATTTATAGCTTATGTCTATTGATTGCTTTACTTTTGTTTAATCATTAAAATTTATACTCCAATAAAAAACAACATCTTCAACAATCTTTCTTTTAAAAATAAAAATATACTCCGTGTAGCAATAGTGGTATTAGAGCTGATGGATACTAGCAAATGACGGTACCTTATTAGTATCGCCTTACACGCCACCTCGCAGCCCTTTTAGTGTCGAGTTAAGGTCGCTTGTTTAACTCACTCTCTATTAATAACGAGCTTCTATAAATATCTGGTTTGATAATATGATTGTTATCACGAGACCATTGTGGCTCAATAAATTAGATACATTTCCCCATCGTGTCTACTAGATATAATGCGGCGTTAAGTTCCGACACGAGACACGCAATGGCTCATTCTGGCGGAAAATGGAGAATAGAGTGTTTTAACACTTCACCGCTATATCATGTGACGTGTTTTTCAATTCTGGTTGCGAAGTATTACGATGAACTTAGTGTAGCAATTTTCAGCTTTTAATTTGAGAATTTCCTTTGATTGATGTTTTTTTTTAAGTTTCATACCTTTCACCATTCTGCACATTCCGCCCAATTTTGAAGACATTGCAAGTAAGTCTTATTATCATATCATAGTATCAAAAAAAAGAAAACGAAAATTAATGAATTCCCTATAATCGTCGAACCCACAACTATTCTTTTCTTTTAACGTTTTCAGTCAGACGCTGCGCCGTTGCGCCATCGTCACGACGACGGCCTCAACTCATCACTAACTACAATTTCTTATGTCAAATGCTGATATCTTTCAAACCTTGCATTTATAGCCATTCTCTTTGACCTTTCGTGACTGGAGTCGCTTAAAGCCAAGCAAATATTATCAGTTTGATTTCAAATTGATTAGCTTTATCATTTACAAGATATGGGCTTTATTGTGGCTTGTTTCTTTAATGTTAGACATTATTTTTGTATTTATGTATGGAAGAATCAACGTAATGTATATTTAATGTTTTATAAGCACCAGCCGTGGCCCGCAACTTTGTCTATTTGGAAATGTAACATTAAAAATTCTATTTTTCCCGTTTCCATTATGATTTTGATTAATCATCTCTTAGCGCTCCCCTACACTCCCTAACTTACCTATATGCTCAATATTCTCTTTCTGTTCCTCGTAGTTATGCGCTTAGTAGGCTGCGCGTTGCGTGTCAGTGACTCAGTAACGGAGAAGTTTTATACATAAATATTTAGAATTATAATTTTTTATATTTAACTAAGACTATTCACTCACTTAATGTTTCAGCTTAAGCTTTTAGAATAACAGGCTTTTTAGAGAACGTAATGTAAAGTCAGATCGTTCTCCTTATCGCCGGTATCTGCAACAAAGCGTGTTGAGGGCTTGACGGACGGAACTCAACGCCTTGCTCTATTTAACGAGATGGAAATTAATTTAATCTAATTAATTCGTTATTTATTTTATTTACAATAAAAAAGTTAAGAAAAAAAAATACCGGTTCATGCTAGTTGGACTCGCCTACCGAATGGTGGTAGGCCAACAGGCGTACACGGTACAACTTATACAATTGACAAACTTAAGTTTGCGTGAAATGATTTACTCATAAAGTATATAATGATTTTTTTCTACGAAATATCTATAAATTTTCAGTTTTTCCTTTATTTGTACTAAATTTTAATGATACAAAGAGCAATCAATTCTCCACAAATTAAACATACACAGATGTAAACAACAAAGTGACTATTAAAATCGACTTTATAATCACCACATCCACTGAGAGACCGCTCCACTGCGCTACCGTAGACTAAGAACACAGTAATTCATTAATTAATACTTGCCCTTGTACTCGCCGGCGTGGGCTCGTGATTTATGCGTCTCCCCTACGTCACTCCACTCCACTCCACTCCACTCCACTCCACTCCAATGGTAGCGAGGACATCGGGATAAGATAACAGGACACTTGGAAGCCTTCGCGATGTTATTTTTATCTAGCGAGTATTTGTATGAGGTACCAAGTGTTTATATATTGATATAGAACATACTCGTACTCCAATTTATTGCAGTTGTATTTTTTTTGGCAGGAATTCAATAATAAGTTGAAAAAAAAGGATCCTTGGTAATATTTTATAAAAATATATATATTTTTACTTATGTACATTCAATATTAAAGTCTGTTGAGAGGCAGAACTCAATGCCACGCTTTGTCTCTCCGAGAAATGTAAATAATGTAAATCGTGTAGAGGTTGAACCCACAACTATCGCGTCTACCGTTGACGTTGTCCGCTGCACCAGGGCGGAATTTATTAACAATGCAAGCTTATAAATTTCTTTTCAACCCAAATTAAGAAATTTAATCACTTTAACATGTAAATCTAACGACACATGTACATGTGTTTGGATGTTTCATAATATTTGTACCGATATGACAAGGAAGTTGTGATCATTCATCATTTTAATTAAGAATGTTACGCAACATTTGATACTTTATATATATTAATTATAATTTCGAAGTCACGACTAGTTGGTTATCGAGGCTCTGGCTCCTCCACGTCTGATAATAAAATAAGCTTCGAGTAAGTTAGAAAGTTTGCAAGTTTTGAAACAAAATTGAATTTACCTGCACCGAACTTAGAAATTAACAATTTAACTTAAGTACAAGTAAGTATATTCGATATTTAGATTTAATTTAGTTACTTTGTGGGACAGCTTTCGACTACAACGTAAAAATATGTGTAAAATACACATTATCCAGAGGGCATCTAGTGTTAAGACACTCCTTTCCCTTTGCGCCCTCCAACCATGTTAATCATGTTTTTCGAAGAAATAAAAATAACTTACCCATTCCCCAGAATGAGAATTAATCTGAGTACCATCGCGCTAACAGTCAGCCGCCCGCCCCCGCCGTGCCGCTGCACCACAACGGCCTCGTAATATATAATTCAGCATATTAATAAATATTATTGTATTCTCAAGTCATAATTTGTTTTCTTGTTTGTAAATTGTGAATGATAGTGATTGTCTATCTTACTTTTTATATTTGATGTTTTCGATATACAAAGTTATACCTTAGTAACGAGTAAAAAAGAAACTAAAAGTAAATTTAACTTAAGAATATAAATCTATAAATTTTTTAAATAAAATTAAAAAAAAAATAACGACCCAAAACCGACCTAAGTCTATTCCTAACAGCCTTACGAAAAGGTTCAATAAAATGATTTTTTAGCATTCGCTTCTTATTCACGCGCAATTTTTTTCCATATAATCACACTGATAACACTAAACGTGACGTAGAGTTCCGACACACAATACGCAACGTATTGGTTTCAGGCGGAAAATGAGAACGGAGTGTCTTAACACAAGGCTTTCCCTTGCTACGTGCAGGGTACCATGTGAAGCTGAAAAAACTATCCTCTCGCACCTTTATTTCTAGACTTAGGAGCTTAATTAGAACAGTGTAGGTGAAGAGATTTCTTATTAGGTGTTAAAGATTGTAAGTTCCAGCGTATTAGGGCTATAAGGTTTAATTAAAGTGGATCACGTGATGTTATCAGTGTAAGTAATTTATTACCTCAGATATTGTTGGCGGAGAAAATGCGAACTAAAGTAGTTGCGTTTATTTTATATATATATGGTTATTTCATAGAAATTTATTAAATAATTGTTTTTTTATGATATATTTATTTTGATCTGATATTATTTTATATATTACAAATATAATGTTTGTAAATATGAATAAATTGGGACAGTCGCTATGACACAATGTTTAATAAAAAACGCAACGGTTGTGGATTCCATACCCACTCGGAGAAATGACATATTCTTACTTAAGGTTGTTCTCATTTGCCCATCGCCATAAGGATCGAGCTAAAAATTCATGTCGCACTTTTTTTATTTACCTTTACAGATCTTAGCTAATACTTTTAATTATTATTTAAAACAATGTCCTCTTCTTGTAGTGACTTAGTTCTTCGGTAAGATTTATACTCGTATCTTAGGGTGTGTATCAATCTCGTCCCACTAACTTCAAGTTGCGCTCGCTCTAGGACCTAAGTATAAAGTTTTATTCTATTAAACATATACATATATATTAAGTACAATTTACTACCAAGTTTAAATGTGTGAATGCTTATTGATTTTTAATGCAAAAAATATACAGGTTAAGATATTCTCTTTAAACACTTTCTAAGCAAATAAAATTATAAAATGATTAGCCGTACTTGGCCGTCGTGACGCAGATGCAAGTCTGTGACACTCAAAGCGACGGTTATGGGGTCGATTCCCACTCAGGAGAAAGATATATTTAATATTTTCATTTTATCTCTCTAATATACGACGAGATGCAATGCTAACAATGTTCAGTTTCCGAAAAGCCATAATTGTATATTCCCACGAGTGGATATTGAACTTACAAATATCGTGTTTATAGTCCGCCGTTGTCCCATTGCACCACTACGACCTCTATTACAAAATATTTATCCACATACCGAATATCCAGGTAGTATCCAGGTAGTGATTAGACAATCGCAGATTCAAAGCCAGCCTCTATAATTTATGAAGAGATAGCGCGTTGTCTCTAATTGCCGTCGGGCTCTATAACTCTAGCTGCGAGCGCTCGCGAGACCTATTTACACTCGACGATGTGAGAATTTATTTACATCGGAGTTATATTGATAATTCATTACTAATAATTAAATTGTTCGTACTAATGGTACAAGCTTTCTCGTTTTCCTGTAATCTGTTTAAAGCTCTTAGAATTAATCAATGATAAAGATTTGTTGCGTTTGATGTCACTGTGCAGTTTCACGTTTTTGCCCGTACAACAGGATAGAGAGAGGGAACCTAATGTTACAACACTGCGTTACGTTCAAATCTTATACGTTTTCTAAAAATATTTTTTTATAATATAAATATTTTTTGAGCCTAATGCTATGACACTTCACCCAAAAATTTTAACATGATCGTAGTCAGCGGCGAAACGCAACTGCGCGTTTCTCTTCTTACCAAAGTGGGTGTTGAACCCACGACTGTCAATATCAGAACAACACACAAGCATTTTTTATATGAAAATACAATACAGTATATACATTAGGTTCCATATACAAATATTGACCATAGACTAAAGTTTCCATCAAGCTTTCTACCGCTATCCTATATTTCAAGTATTCCAGATAGTGCGACTTAATTGCCAGGTTCTCTCCGGAGCTTTCTAGATAGGACTATCAAGACCTAAGTTACACCCAACGCGGCAAGTACATTGTTTACAATTAAGGAATAACTATTGGAGGCGACGATCGCGGGTTCGACATTGTTCCTAATTAGGTAAGCTATGTATACGTTTGCTGGCGTTGGATGTAGTAATTGTTTAAGTCTACTACGTTTAGAAGTCGACACGAGAAAGCTAAATACAGCTTATATGAAATTGATTAAATTGGAAGTGCCATTATGCGTAGTGTGCAATAAGTATTGTCTTTTTTTCAACAACACAGCAATTTCATATTATGTCCTCAAAACGACACTTTTAATATTTTAAAATAATAAAAGAGTTTTTTTTTGCTTATACGGGCGTATCTTTGGAACTACAAGAAAAAATTAACTATAAGGATTAATTTAAAAAAAAACTAGAATACCTGGTGTAAACCCATAATAAAACAGCTAAATAAAAAAATAACGAAATACCCTCCTGGATGAGAGTTTACCGATGACATATAAAAATCAAAAGTCAAAAACATCTCAAGAGGAGCTAAGAGATTAGATACCAAATCCCACGACATACCCACCCGAACGAAATGAGTGGTATTAATTAGTTAATATATAAAACGTTAAACTTAAAATGGATAAGAAACGAGAGGGGAACCTACTGTATCTTGTCAACTGGTAGGCCGTAATTTTCAAGTAATTAATTTCTCAAAATGTCTTGTAGCTCAACAAAATTTATTGAAGCCGCAAAATCCCATTACGACTGTTTAAGTCACAGAGACATTGTTCAGGAATAGTAATTATATTATAGAGCAATACATTTAGCTAAAGAAATTTTGTAAAGAAAATTATTTATACATACATGTATATAGGGAGAAGACGTCGTGACGCAGTATGACATCTTCAGACTGTAAACGCGATGGTTGTGTATTCGATTCCGTCTCGGGGGAATCGTAATATTTCATTAATTTTTATTTAATAGTAGTAGAGTCAACAAGCAATGTCTCGAAATTTTTTGGCGGCCTGTTTGGAAAGGAGTTAAGTCTCAGCACTAGCTTCCCTCTGCCTACTCTGCTTTGCGAGAAAAGGGTAAACGTAAAAAAAAAACCAAAACACATATAGATAACATGTTAACAAAGTGTCTTAACACTGTTTTCTATTTGAGTATCCCTCAAAATATTACTAAATTACAAGCAAAAATATTTCACAATCCAAGAATTCAGAATTCAGATCATACTATATCTGCGACTCAGCCGTGCGAGTGCGGCGGCGGTAGTGGCGGTAGTGGTGGTGGTGGTGGCGGTGCACCGCACTTACTGCAGACAGCGCGCTCGCTCGGAACTAATCCATCCGCCTTACAGTACGTAATATACGCGGTGTGTGTATACGCGGTACGCGTGCATGTTCTACGTAACTGTCCAATGTAAAATCGAAAAAATCCGTTTTGTGGGAAACGGAGTGTCTAACGCTAGGTTCCCTCTGTTTACCCTGCTACGGTGTGAAACACTAAGCACATAATTGGACAAGGGCAGTATAATTGAGACTGTGCGGTACAGAACATGTTAATTAAAATTAAAGCTTGTATTTTTCTTGCAGAATATATAGGAGCAAGTTGATGATGAAAACAGTTTTTTTTATTGTTCACGCAAACAATAAAGGGTGGCGTTATCAATATCGTTGCCAACCCTTAACGTTTCATAGCTTATTCTATAAGGATCTGTACCATACATACAAAACAAAGATATTCTTATAATAATTCATGGAACAATAAAAAGAATCAAGAAATCATTATCAAGACATTATCGCCGTCTTTTAATCAAATTTAAATATTTCTAAAAATATAACTCATTTCCACATTTCGACACAAAGTGTAGGAGGTGACCTAGTAATAATACCGTTATTTAATATAACGCAAGATTTCTTATATTATTATTTGGGCGAATTCTCTCGATCACGTGTTCGTGCCGTGGGCGGGTGGTGTCACATAGTTGTTCGTCACGCGTCTTTATTGGCGGCTGTGAGACGTGATTGATTTACAGCACCTCCTACCTTAGTTGATGTATGAACTTTAATATTTCCTGTCACTTGAGTTTAGCGTTATTGAAATTTAAGGAAAAGTGTTGTGAAACAAAAATTACAACGCACTTCATATCCTATTGTACGATAAACATGATGCCAGTGATTTTTAGTGTTCCGTACCTTTTAAGAACACTTTGTTGTCTGTCTGTCAAGAGGATTAATTTTAGGAACGCTTAAAGATATCGAGATGAAATTCAACCAAACCATATACTCAGTCCCATGATTTCCTAAAAAAAATATTTCTACATTTACTTAAAACAAGCGCAAGTCGGGCTCGCCCACCGACAGTTCCATACAAAATTGGCTATAAATCTATATCGCAAAAAACGCGTACTTCGACACTATCAAGAGAATCAAAAATAATAGGTCAACCGAAAGTACCTACACTTTCGGATGGCCTAGAATTATAAACTTTTATACAGGTAATACTAGTTGAGGAAAAAATCTAAAAACTATACATTTGTGGTTAATTTCTAAAAATATATAGGCTAGTTCAAGTGAGGTAACAGATGAAAGAGCTCTGGCTAATAAGCTATGTGTGAATTTCAGAAAAAGCTCGAGACCTCCAATTTTTGTACGGAATTCTCTGTAGGCGACCCCAACTCGCACTTGTTCGATTTTTTGTTGTTATTTAATGCTATAACATTAGGCATACAACATTAAAAAAAAAATTACTAGAGGCCCGTCGTGGCGCAGGGACACAAAGTATGACTATAAACACTACTCGTTGTGGGTTCGATCCCCACTCGACAAAATGAAATATTTATTGAAATTTATATTTTCATTTCTTGGCTCTGGTGTTGAGGGTAAAAGCGCGGCGTTGACTTTCGCCACTCAAGACGCAATCCGTCAATACTCGGCGGAAAGTGAGGAACGGAATGTCTTAACACTGGGTTCCATCTGCCTACTCTGCTGTGATACAGTGTCAAGCTGATTTTTTTTTAACTTTTACTAATCTACATTAGGTCCGGTTTGATCAGGTTCTTTAAAATTTTAAAACTTTTGAATAATTTATACAGTTTTCTATTTTAATAGATCAAGATTTTCGATTCAAATTGAAATGGCTAATGTTATTCCATTCACTCTGTAGTAAATTCCTGGAAGTCACGAGCACTCCACTAAATTCTGTTTATGAATTTTCTAACAATATAATCTGCATAATATTCCAAAAACGTTTTAAATGAATTGTAGGTGGTGTGGTATTTATCTGTGACCCGCGCGCCGCTCGCCCGCACCGCGCGCCGGTCACGTACTGCGATTAATAGCGTCGTTCATTTCTCCTAATCATCGTCTTCCGGAATGAAGAGGCATTTTACAATTCCTATCTCAATTTTATAGGTTAATGGTTCTTTTCTGCTTTTATAAGTTCAACCTTATATATTTTTTAATTTATTTATTAATTGTTATTGTTATATTTGATATAATATTTTATAACAAATTTATATTATAACTGTAACAATTTGAAACTATTACAGCAAATACTCTTCTGCACAATATGAGAGTTTCACAACTTATGTATTCCATTTTATAAAATAATGTAATATTCGTAATCCCAGCACGTATCCAGATCAACCATTATCATTTTAGTATGAACAATGAAATGTTCGGCGTTATCTAAATATCTTTTCCATGTATCTGGAACATTAAAACTGCGGTTCCTCCGCCCGGAGACATCAGCGCTCGGCTCACGTACTGCGATTAATAAAGCTATATCCCCCTCTTCAGTTTCTTTAACAATGGATGGCACTCTTTAATTTATTATTCTTTCTTTAGATGTTCGGACCAAAAAATTTGGTGAAATATTCATGTTGATGTAACTTCTGTTTAGGATGAATTGATCGGAGCCGGTCACGATCACGAAATGTCGACGTGCTTAAAATCGTTTTGTTTAAATGTAATTATTAGTCAATTATATTGTCCCGCTGGCATTTCGGACTGATTTAGTTACTAAAGGACTCCGCGTAAGTCTTTTGATCAATTTAGATTTAATAGGTACCTTTAATTTACCTTTATTATATAAAAATATACGAATAAAAAACTATATGTGGCATTGATATTATGAAGTTTTCATTGTCATGCTATACACAATTTTGGATTTCGTTCCGCTATTGGCACTGAATTAGCAGTTAAAGTGAAGACATTATTCTATTTATTTATATATTCAAATACATTTCTTAAGCTAACATAATAATAAATAACAGTGTTACACACAAAGTAGTTTGTTGTTTGTATTTTTTCAATTTCCTCATTCAGCGAAGTGATCGATGATCCTAAACAGCCCCTAATTCAGAAACTTTGGTCAAACTGTAACTTTCCTCAACAGTCGGAGTTCTCTTGTATTTTTGACAGTTAAATAGATTTTCTGCCTTTCAATGAACCCTTTTCAGCCCTTCCTAACATAATCAGTTATTTGGACATTAAATTACTTTTAATCCATTTTGAAGTGAAGAACGAACGACGAAGACTTGGATAATAAAGTTTGTTAATTATTCATTTGCAGAACAAAAAACTTATGTGATCATTAATTATATTATAAGGCACTTATTAAAGTTGATCAAGTCCACCTGGATCAGTAACTTCCTTAAAGTTCAACTTCGACAAGTTCTTTTGCAGATTTATTTTTTTCAATTAACGTATTGTATTTAGAAGTAGAAGGTAGCTTTAACTCGGTATACATTTAAAATTTTGTTTTATTTTGTTACTATATTTTGTTCATAACAAAAATAATTATGGTTTAGATTTTATAATATATACAAATATTATTTGAACGTTGCTTTTAGACAAAAAAAATCGATCAATCTAATAAGGCTCTACCACTTTTAAACATAATATATGTTCATACCTTATTAAACATATAAACTGACTATGAAAACATGATGTTAGTGACCATTTTATTCCATCATAAAAATCTTTCAAAAGTACATTTTCTATTAATGATAGACCAGAACCAGTTCCAAATCGGCTAATCCCGCGCAGTGGACGCTGAATGGACGCTCGTTTCTCATTTAGAGGATTAGGTATACGTCATAACTCGTACGTCGCTGGTGGCGCGTCTTAGATAAAGCTTAGCGGACGTGTCGCTACTTCATTGATCAAGTGCTTTAGTATTACAAACATATATATTGATTTATTTTTATAATAATTTATTTTAAAGTCCGTCGTGGAACAGCGTGATATAACCATCGCATTGACTTGATTTTCATTCGCGTGGATGATTATTAATTTAATTTCCCCGCTTTGGTAGATAACGCGCGGTGTTGAGTTCCGCCGCTCAACACGCAATGTCTCGAATTCAACCAAGAGTGAAGTACTGAGGACCTTAACTGACTAGCTAGATTACCTCTCTCTACCCTGCTATATCTTATAAAATCTCTTTTTTAAAATAGTATATAATTACAATATAATTTACATTAATTTATTAAATACGACTAAAACGATAATAAGAGTATAGAAAAACTTTGAAATAAATATTAACAACTGAATACGATATGAGATGAAGTAAGCTTTAATATTTATATTTATACTATATCATACACAACGCGAAATAACAGTCATAAAATTTTACGTTACTTTACAATTCTGGACCTTATAGCATTAGCATTTGCAATAAAAATGTTTATTGGACATGAATCGTATATCAAAAGTTACCAAAGAGGCGAAAAACTGTAAGATTTACGACTATATTAATAACAGATTTGTCGTTCTGACGGTTTGAGGACTCGGTAAAAAATCGATTTAGCAAACTGGTTTTGATTTCAACTGGCTACATTCGTGAAATGTATTGCGTAGAACCAATATATTATAAACGTAATTATTATAAACAAAATAAAAAATTTAAGTACAATTGAAAAAGTATTCAATTAAAATAAAATCAAAATCTCAAAAATTTGTTAACCGTTTTCGATGAAATTTGGACTATTTAATAAGTTGAAAGGTAGGAAATTTTATTTAAAGCGATCATCACCTGTGGATAAACATATACTTATGAAATTTAGAACGCGGTCTCGTAGAAGCCCAAATAGATTATCCTATTCAAATATTATGCAATTCCGACGATATCACATACATATCCACACATACATACACACATGTTCAACTGCTAACCACCTTTTTTAAATTCGGTTAAAAATAAAGAGTGATAACACCCCCCACAATCGGCGACCGCCGACAAATGTGATCAGATCAACTTAACAACTTCCCGAATGCAGGAAATGATTCAGATTCAGTTCGCGAACTATCGCGATAAATCGCACCGCCGCGTCGCCTCGCCTCGCCTCGCCTCGCCTCGCCTCGCCTCGCCTCGCCTCACCTCACCTCGCCTCGTCCCGCCTCTCCTCGCCTCGTCCCGCCTCGCCTCGCCTCGTTCGTATTGTTCACGCGTCGCTCCTACATTAGTAGGTAACGTGATACTGGAGTTATTTTATTGAATTTAATAATTAAATGATAGGACATCGTGGTGGAGGGGCAATATATGCATACGCGGTGGTTGTTGATTCGATTCCCGCTTATAGGAATATATCTACAACTGTAACTGTAATTGTATTTATAAAATTATTTTGATTACTCTGCTCTGATAAGAACCACTTCGTAATAATTACACCACATATTTACCTAAAAGTGAATGGTGGAGTACTGTAAACACAAGCAAAAAATATTATTTTCTATTATTAATAAGTAACCACCCAAACGCGGCGTCGCCAAATTTAGAATTTTTGTTTATTATAACCAAATTATACAAAATATTTACACAAATAATCGCCTATGTGTTATTCTAATGTATATTACTGTAAACTTTTATCTAAACACATTGAGTAGCTTTTGCATGAAAGTGGAACAAACACAAACCATCTCATTTATAATATTAGTAGAATATTTGATGTGTGAAGAAATTTGCTCGTAATCACAACCTTTAGCAATTTTGACAATTTTTTTACTTAACACTGTCTACCGCATATAGCGGGTAGACTGGGGAAACCTAGTGTTAAGGTACCGCGTTCCCCAATTTTCAAGACATTGAGAATTGCATGGCGCAACACAAAGCCGTGCTTTGTCGCTAGACAAAAGAAATAAAAATATTCAACTTTCGAGTGGGAATCGAATATACTAGTAGAACTGTTATGTTTCAGTTGGATGCTGTCGGATGTTGCCGCTGCTCCAAACGTTACTAAAATATTAGGTTAATATAAAATTAAATTTATTTTAACTTAACTCTATGACCTCTTTTATTATTTTAACATTAAAATAAAATATATCTATAGGACGCTTACCTACCATGCCTGTCCATATCATACAAACACTTACCTCGTAATATTTCACTTCACTTTCAGAATTTATGAAGAAATCATGGAAACAAGACCACGTTTAGGCATTTGAAAGGACTCTTAGTCAAAGTATTGTAGATTTATCGTAATAAATTAGTATCTAATGAAACATGCTCTACCGAGACGAATAGGGACAGGTAAGCTGACGTCGAACATAAATGACTAATGTTACTAAATTGAAGCCTATAAATTTAATTTCATTTAATCATAAGTTTTTGTTGAAATTGGGATTAACTGATGCCACATACTATACTTACCTTTTTTAGTTAAACGCTATGTAAATATTATTACCAAATATTATATTTACCAAAGCGAGAAAATGAAATAAACTTATTTCCCCTAAGTGGGAATCCATCGCGTTTACAGTCAGACGCTGCGCCGCAGCACCACGACGGCTTATACCTGAGTGAATCAGCTTCACGCTGTATCCCGCACACTTAACTTAACACTTTGTGCCCCTGCGCCATGACTGGCCTCAATATACCTGAGGCAAATAACAATATTTCAAATATTGCATTGTTTATTATTTACAGCATAATAAATTACTATTTGCTGTCATACTTCTCTATCAATAAAACATAATATTAACTCAAATCTATTAAGTGGGAAAGGCTCTATCTATCACGGCGCTTAAGGGAAAGTACAATTAGACATATTCTCCTGGAAGGCAACATTGAATAGCAAAATTTTGTAACAAATTATAATAAAAATAAATCATTACCTCTTTGAAATTATAATAATATACTAGCAGTCGCCCGCGTCTTTGCTTGTGAGGACTTTTATTAATTCTCAGTTTTACCACTTTTCGAGTGCGTGCCTTCAAATTTCCACTTTCAACTCCAGTAGTTTAATATGTAAGTAGTCTGTCTGCTGTCAACCAAAGAGTTTATAAAAAGCAAAGAATATGGGTAACAATGATTTAACTGATTTAAAAAAATATATATAATAACAAGCGACTGTAAGCTACATTAATTTTGTGGGTATAAAAATAACCCCAAATAATCTTTTTCCTATTAGATATTAAAACTTTACTAGTAATTACTGAAACGTTTATTTGGCTTAACGCTCCAAGCTCAGGAACAACTAGTTCAATTTAAATTTTATTTTGGATAGTGCCTTTATCGAGAATGGCTGAATACATACTACATACTGACATAGGCTATCAGCCTCTGTACCTGACCTGCGTCAGCGTTATCATTCGCACTTACAATGTGTTACAAACAACTTATTAAGTGGTTTTAGAGGCCCGTCGTTCAGTCTAAGTTGTGGGTTCAGTTCTCACTCGAAGACAATAAATATTTAATATTTTCATTTCATTGAGTACCTTCACTCAACACGCAACGCCTCCTGAATTCGGCAAAAAGTGGAAAACGGAAGTGTCTTAACACTAGGTTTTCAGGGTAGGTCTAAGTCCCCTGGCTACCCTACTATATGCGGAATATAGCGTGGAGCTAGAAATAAGTCATTTTCATTTGAAAGCCAATAAAAATGATATATGATAACAGTAAAAAAATCTAAACTTTAGAAGCAATCTAACAAAGCTATATCCAAAATCTCGCGTTATTTGGTTTCACATCACGTCACGGATTAACATCAATATTAGAAATCGTACGCGCCGAGGAGGAAGGGGGGAGGGGGTGTAGTAGATTACTTAGCTGTATGAATTACGTATCTACGTGATAGGGGGTGATTTATTATATACTCGTACGTATACCAGTGTATACGGTTATGAATTCAGTGAGTTTCATTAAGTGTTAGATAAATAAAAGACTGTATAAATGTATATAATGTAAGAAAAGCATGCAGCTTCACGATCTTTCCCGCTTATCAGGGTAGACAGAGGGAACCTGGTGTTGAGATACTCCGTTCCTCACTTCCGTTCCGTTAAATTTTTGAGACATTGAGTGACGGAACACTATACCACGCTTTATTTACTAGAGTGGGGAAATGAAAATAATCCATTTCGAATCCACAGCCGTCCTGAAGAAAACAGTGATTTGACTATTGAGCCATCGCATCAAGGCCGACGGCCTCTACTTTTCAAAATATCAAAGTAAATATGTACGGATTGTAATACAGAAATATTTTGTAAGGAATCAAACTCACTAACCAATACACTAATTACAATCAATATTCCTTTAAATACTTTATATAAACCTAATGTTGTGTAAAAGCTTTACACAATTACATTTAAATCTCATCATTTCCTCAAACAATAAAACAACGTCAGAAAGAACTTATCTAAATGATTTAGAACATTTCATCTTCCAGCCTCTATCTAAGATCGTGGTTGTTAAGAGACGCACAGTAAATAATTTCATAATTAATTCGCATTTCTCCACAATGGGTGGTAACTCGGTAAGCCAGTTAAAAGGTTCTTGACAACTGGCGTTAGATTACAGCTAAGTCAGTAAGTAGCTATATTAAAAGCATTAATAAATTTTTGCAAAAAAAATTTGCAAAATTGTATTTTTGGACAAAACGACAATATAGATAAATACAAAGCATATGCAGAAAAAAAAATTAAATGTTTTAATTATTTATTAGAAGTCCGACTCCAAAAGTGTAATTTGTGGGTCATCACAGTTCTGGCAACCTCAATGACACCTCATATGTTGAAGTTGTCCAACCACTTATGCCATAGGAGGGCGTCAAAGCCATAGACAAACATTACCCTCTTTCTAACGCTGTCGGGTAAAACACAAGCTTATCTTACTTTGATAATAGACACATTAGAGATAGCATATATGATAACGGCGACCCCCGTCTCTCCCTCCCCCTCCCTCCAAAAGACCGTCACCGCGTCTTTTGTCCGCCGCCTAACAAGTAGCTCTCGGCTATTAAGTGCAGAGCTTGCAGATGACTCGACGAGCTTTATATTATGTTTAATGTGGCTTTTTGTACTTGGCTTGTGTTGGCTGAAAGTACGAGTATGTGTGTGGAGGAAATGAGTTTTGGAGTTTATTTGAAAAATATATACTTCTATACTAATATTACAAAGCTGAAAGATAAAGAATTCGTTTAGTTGAACGCGCTAATCTCGGGAACTACAGGTTTGAATTAAAAAAACTTATAGTTTGTAGGACATACCATTAATTTAGGAAGGCTCAATATTACTTTAATAGTTTTGATGTATCTGTGGTCAGTACCAGCTGAGACACTAGAATGTCTCATGTTCCACGACTCGCAAATAGCTGCAAGGAAATATAGTAGAGGCCAGTCGTGGCGCAGCGGTACGAGGTGTGACTGTAAAACCGACTGGTTGTGGGTTCGATTTATATTTCCATTTCTTCGCTCTGGTGTCGAGGTTAAGCGCGGCGTTGAGTTCTGCCACTCAACACGCAATGCCTCCAGAATTCGGCAGGAAGTGGGGAACGGAGTGTCTTAACACTAGGTTACCTCTGCCTACCCTGCTGTGTGCGGGATACAGCGTGAAGCTGAAATATAGTATCGACAGATGTGAGGATTTTATTTTATTCCTCTGGCAATACAAGGCGCTGTGTTAAGTTTGCGGTTACTTCTAGTCTTAAATTATAGTAATTACATATGTTATATCCACATATTTTCAATAATAATATTTTATTACACACCATAGAGGTTATTAAAAAGGTTAATTACGCGACCTCGGCCATACATCTCCGGAACGAGGCGCGAAGAAGCAATACAATTTATATTAGATAAATGTCGTTAGCCGCTCGTAAGCGCTGTGAGCGTGCTTGTGGCTGACTCTCATCGCGATTATGTTTTATATTGAATTTATGTGTCTTAAGTAGTCGTCGCTCTGTATGACTGGTGGTTGTGAGTTCAATATCGATTAAAGGGAATTATTTAGATTATATATTTAAATTATTTTCATTTTCTCAGCTCTGGTAGGCAAAGCGCGGCGTTTTGTTCCGCCATTTAGCACTAAAATTGTTGTCTCTTAAGTTGAGCTGAAAGTGGGACCGGATTGCCTTAACAATAAGTTTCCTTGACCTTATAATACTGTGTGAAGTTGCTTAATATATGTTATTGCTATATTTTAGTTTAATAAATATTATGTTTCCAATACAGAATTTAAGTAAGAACGAACATACTCGTACTACATATACTACAAGGAAGCTAGCATTTAGTCCGCGACGTTGTCCGTATGGAAATGAAGCCGAAATGCTGGTACTTAGCGCGAGGACGACCGCATTAGGACGCGAGGTTTCCCCTTTAATCAACGGAAGCCGTACAGTGTACCCTTAAATCCCGTCTGGTCGGTCCGGGGAGGTCTGTCACACCTTAATGAACGCTCGAAGTAAGGTTTTGTAAAATTATGCTTTGCGTGTTGAGTTGCGAAACTTAAATATGCACTTTTCCTGCCAAAGCAGAAATTTAAATATTTTTTTACCCGACTGGAAATCGAATACCAAATAAAGCGTTTACAGCCACACGTTTGCACAACGCGCCTGGTGACCTAAGGAATCTTATGTAGAAAAAATATATGTATTTAAAAAGTTAGAATGATTCATATTTTCCCTGATCAAAGCAAAGGCAATTACATATACGTTAGTAGTATTTATTGGAACCAATTAACGTATTTTTTTATTTCCTTATTTGTAATTGCCACTAGTTAAATGTCTACTGAGAAAAACCTAACAAAAACATCTTTTTATTTCTTTTTTTTTTAATTTGACTTAAAAATAATTTGTATAACAAGAAATAAAATTAGTAAACACAAAAAACAATAAGAAGTAGACTCAAAAATCACTAGATTTCTCCATTTATCTTATAAAAAAAGATATTTATCATATAGAAGTAACATAAAAAATAATAAAACTGAATTTTGGCACCAAACTCTTAACTTTGTATAACAGATTAAAGAAATTGAAATAATTATTTTACCCGACTCAGAATAAAACCCACAACCATCGCGTTTCGACGGCAAAAATAAACTAAAGAGAACGAAAAACCCACGAGGTGACTAAAAAAGGCAAACTTTATTTAATTCCTCGTCTCAAAGCGTCCTAACGTTCTTAATTATAACTGAATGCCTACTTCGAGACCGTCCGTCGCGCTTCGACCGCCTTAAAATATAGGGCCCATAAACTTCCTACTTATTTGGTATTTAATTAGCTGTCACACTTCTGCCCATCTTGTTACTATGAAATATTGCTCGTTTAAACTAAATCATATTAATTCAATTAATTTCTTAAGAAAAAATCACGTTGTATTTATATGAGGATAGGCGGAGGGAACTTAGTGTTAAGACTCTATGTTCCCCACGCGCCGGTTAATTTTCGATATCGTGTGTTGGTTGGTGGAACTCAATGGTACGTTGTCTCTAAATATCTGAGCGAGGAATTAGCTGTCTTGAATGAGAAATCAAAACCGTCGCATATACTAGTCTATAATGTAGTCTTTTAGTCTTTTATTTGTCCTGTAGTTTATAATTTATGGCGTTTTTAACAAAACCAAACGTCTAATGAACTGTAACGTATTTTTTTTTAAATGAGCAAGAGTCATTAATTATTGTTTAGTTACACAGCATGTAATTAATATTCAAAAACTCAGTGAAAAGTAGAAGACGGAGTGTTTTAACACTAGATTCCCTCTGCCAACTCTGCAATACGGAAAAGAACGTGAACGTAAAAAAGTGAAAACTTTTACATTCACATATTGTCTTTCATTGATATTTTTTAAAAACAAAAAGTAATGTATGAAACCCATTAGATGTCATTAGTAGATGAGCTTTTTACTGCACCAGTGTAAAGAAAGAGTGGGACGGAGAGCACAGAGACATAGCAGGAGGTAGTTAGCGTTCGTTAGTACCATGTAATTAAAGAGGGATTCTTTTGTCTCTCCGAAAGTTTCCCATCGAATGCCGTCTGTGAGCTTTGGCCTTAATGAAATGAAAATCAGAAGTTATAGAGCTTTTTTTCCTTTTCTTTTGAGCTATAGGTTTTTAAGTGATGATTTGCTTTTAAATCTACAAAAACACAGGCAATTAGGGATTCCTTTGCTAATATTAATCACTATTTTCATAAATGTGTATATGTATATAATATTGAGTTACTATATATATAGATGGTTGTGGGTTCCAATCTATAAGTATTTTTTTAATGAGATCGAGGCAAACATTAAAAATAAAATTATTTTAACAAATCATTAAAATATACTTTTGCATAATAGTTCTTCAATGAACTAGCTTAACGCGTAAAGCTAAAAGACAACTTAGAATTTTTTTTAATTTTATGTGCCATTATAGGCAGAGGGAACCTAGTTAAAACACTCTATTCCCCAATTTCCTCCCAATTTTTGAAGTAATGCTTGTGCATGCGGTGAGCGGTGGAATTTAACGCCGCGTTACTAGCGCAAGGAAACACAATCGTCACTTTTCCTTGATCGTAAGCTCTACAAGTAATACTTTATTTTTCACATTTACCTACAACAAACATATTATTTTCTTCGCATCTTAAACTAACTCATAAAAATAAAAACTAACAATTCCCATACAAAACAGCAATACGTCAACCATTACCGAGTACTTTATAGCTCCAGAGACCAGGGCCCATCACGAGCCACATTTTTACGATCCGCGGCTAACGCTTGAACTATGGTTATTATTAAATGAATTTATTAACCGTCGCCACTGCTTTATGACGCGTATATGTTTTAAATTGTCCTATAAAGTCATATGAAATTTACATTATAATATATACTTGGGTCTTTATTTTATTATATACACACTGTATCCCTCGTACAGCAGAGTAGAGCGAGAAAATGAAAATATTTTTCCCCCTAATCTGAGAAGAACCCATAACTGTCATTTTTCACAGTGCTGTCGCACCATGGCGATATTATAATTTTATGAAATAGACTGAAAATAAATATTAGTCTCTCGTTAATAGTATTTTGGTCTCTTTGTTTTCCACTTTTCGGCTATTTAAGAAATATTTCGTGTCGGTATATTATTGTATGTATTTTTAACCAAACTCAAGAGACACCTGAGTTTTTGTACATAACATATACATGTGGCTTATATATTATGTGACCTGATGCTTAATTTTAATACTATATTGGTAAACTAAACGAGACGTTGAGTTCCGCCCCTCAACCTGCAATGTCTCCAGAAATCGGCGGAAAGTGGGAACAGAGTATCTTAACACTACGTTCCCTCTGCCTACCCTGCTGTATGCGAGATACAGCGTGAATATTTTTTTATATTAGTAAACAAAATAGGGACTCTACATTTCAAATTAGCTATAAATCGATTATGAACTCAATTACAATAAAATTATTTTTATAAAGTCATTTACTGCCTGCTCAAGAAAAATATTTAGGAAAGCTAGCTAAAGTATATTTATATGGTACGAAAGTTACAAAGTTATTCTTTTATAGAAGGGACAGACGGATCTACATCGCTCGCTGCTCCGAGCTCGGCGCTCCACGCGACGTAAAACACATTTCCACGCACATAAAATTTTATGATATCAACTTTTCAACTAGTATGGGATTTTTTATATTATACCAGGGACTTCCGAGATTTATTAGTTCTTTGAGACCGTCGTGGCCCAGTGGACAGCGACTGTAAACGCAATGATTATGGGTTCGGTCCCCATTAGGAAGGAAAGGTTTATTTTTATTTATTCGCACTAATATCGCCAATTAATTTCGAATAAAAAAATATAGTTGTAAAATTATAGTCGCAAATAAAAAAAAATAAGTTGTCCGTAAATTGGATAGACCGCGGGCTCTATGCGGGAAAAAGAGTGAAGCGGTTTATTTTAAATGCTCATATATTTCAAGTTAAATTAAAATATTACTAAAATATGCATATGTAAAATTATGAATTCAAAGACTCAAGGACGATAATTTTAAATACGCAGCCATTTCCGTACAGCCGCTAAGCGGTATATGACCATCGGTATTTAATAGCTTAAAGTTACTAACTTTCTTCAATCGAAACCAGACCTTGACACCTAATTTTAGGGTATAATTTAGAATACCTGCTAAAGTGTACGTTTCAATCCAGCCTTGAGGTAGTTTTTGCGGAGTGCAATTAGACGCAGCGACGGGGAGAGGTTTCAAAGCATTAAATGTTTCTGTTACATCGCGTCGTACTTGAGGTCGGTGGAGCGCTTTCCTAATTGTCTTTCATTATATACTTCTACTTAACAATGCGAGTCACATTATATAAGAGGTTTCCAGCAGGCGCGGGTTCGAGTCCCGCTATGTTCAATTTTTTACACGTTTTCTAAAATAAGTATATAAGACTCGTCGAAATTTGATTCCTCGCTCTGGTAACAAAATAGAGCGCAGCGTTGAGTTCCGCCACTCAACACTGAAAACCTACCCTACGTATATAGTATATACGGGATACAATGTCTTAAGACTCTCCTATTCCTACTTTCCCAATTATCGAGACAGAATGCTTAGAGGCGAAACTCAACGCCACGCCTTGTCAACTAAAGCAGTGAAATTAAATTAATTTAAACATAATCACTACCCTGAATTGGAAAGCAATCCACAACAATTGTTCTTATTGCCAGTCGCTGTCCTACTACGCCACGACGATCCCATTAAAATAAACAAATATATAATATTATTTACAATAACTATAAAATAAAATTGTCTCTTTTATTATACCGAACTATGTTAGTACAAAATCTGTATCGACTAGATACATTTGCATATTCAACATCTGTCTGTGTTGTGTACCGGCTGACAGCTGCTGTCTGTTTTACTCGCTTTTTAAATTGAGTCCACTTGTAAAACAAGCGAGTAGTGAAACTTATGTAGATATTGTAAAATCTTTTAGATTTTTCTCTGGTAAAACAAACGCAGTGTTTAATTCCGCAACTTAACACACCAAGTCTCGAAAATTGGGTGGCGCGTGGACAACGGAGTGTCATAACAATATATTCCTTTCCTATCCTATCCTTCTACCTGATATGGAAAAAAAGTATACAACGCAATTATTGTAGGTTCAATATATTAGGTTCAATATTCTTCGTAATGTTAGGTTAATTTATTTTGAGTAAGACGTACAGACAGAAGGTCACTCCCAGCACATTGACGCCTGGTTTTAAATGTCAGGGGCAAGTAAATACAAAAAATATTTATAAATAAACAAAAAGAGTCCAGTGGTCGCTCGTGGTTGTGAGTTCGATTCCCAATCGAAGAGATGAAATATTTAATATTTTTATTTCCTCGCTCTGGTAAAGTTACAAAACGTGGCGTTGAGTTTCACCAATAAATACGCAATCCTTCCAAAATTCGGCAGAAAATGGGGAATGGCAGTATGTTAATGGGACCAAAGTGTCCTAACACCAGGTTTCCTCAGTCTACTTTGCTTTGTCCTGGATATAGCGTAAAGCTGAAAAAAAATATTTAAGTTCTATCGGTGTACAAGAGAGATGGTAGTCCGCCGGTAAACCATTTACGCCCAATATATATAACCTATCTCCAACGTCAATCTTCGATTCTTCTTCCATACATCTATCCAATCTTTGGATTGGATAGATGTATGGAACGATCGAAGATTGACGTTGGAGATAGGTTATATATATTGGGCGTTAGTGGCTTGACGGAGTTCAAGCAGGTTTTTTATTTTTGTTACATTAGAGAAAATAAATAAAAAATCAATTATAATATATTTAATATTTTGTTTTCAGGTAAGCAGTTCATTTACTTTAACGGATATTGATTCAACGATTTATGAGTAAGTAATATTTACTTTTCGTATAATGGAAGAAGGAGAGCTTTCAACAATAATAAAATAAAGTCTCTCTCTATTCCTCATTCCTCTTATTTAGTTGTGGGCCCGATTCCCACTCGAGAAAATGAATGTTTAATATTATAATTTCATCCCTCTGGTGTCGATGCAAATCGCGGCGTTGAGTTCCGCTACTCAAGTGTCTTAACACAAGATTTCCTCTGCCTACTTTGCTACATGCGGGATATAGCGAGAGGGTGAAAAAAAAAACAAATATAATCTACATATTCTTATGACGAGGTAATTCGTCATAATAAAAGAGCAGCATACACACTAAATTTATTTAACAAAATTAAGCAACTGTAATAATTGTATCATTATAAAACGTACCAATTTTATGTGGATTAGGTTATAATTTAATATTATGTTATCATCGACGTCTCCTCGCTGTGCGTTCTCTACCGCATCTATCATGGGGAGGGTTCGGAGGAACTGCTTAACCTGTTGCCTGCCGCCGAATTTTCTAACCGCACAGTACGTCACAAGCTAAAATATCATCCACACCACCTGGATTCGTGGCACTCCACTACTGTGCGGTTTCGTAGTAATTTCGTTCCACGCGCCACGGAACTGTGGAATGCCCAATCCGCGGCAGTGTTTCCAGGTCGATATGACATGGGTACCATCAACAAGCGCGTCTACCTTAAAGGCCGGCAACGCTCCTGTAGTTCCTCTGGAGTTGCACGGGGTCGTTCGCGGCGGTTATCATTTACCATCAGGTGTTCCGAACGCTTGTTTGCCTTGTCCTTTTCCATAAAAAAAAATTGAGGTGGACTGATGATGGAACCAGGAGTAGTACTCTTCATAGGTTTCATGTACATTACTCGAGTTTACGCCCATATAATTATAGTTCCTAGCACTCAGTGTAGCTGTTCTGCTGATAGAAGAAGGACCTGAACAGTAGAACTCTTTGAAGGTTACTTCTAACTCGTGCATTTTATTATACGATATAAACGTGTGCTTGTTAAAACTACCTGCCTTCCTTCCCGTGCCTTCAGTATACTTTTACAAAAAAAAAACACGAATAAATGTAAACGAATTTAGCATTTTGGCAAGTGTAGCGAAACTACAGTCAGGAAGAAGCAATCAGGGAAGTTCGAGATATAAAAGTGAGCTTTTATAAATTGGCACGGATTAGCGCGGGGGCGTCAAGGGGCAGGGGAGGGATGGAGGGGTGGACGGGGGTGGCTTTGAACCAATTACTGCAACACTGCAGATTACAAAACAGTGTATGAGTTTGAGTGCCTACAGGTGGTAGCCGAATCGATTTGTTTTGTCATACTTCTAGCGCTGCTGTGGATGTAGTATTAGAAATGGTTTACGGTTTTATTATAGATACATTTAACGATCAATATTTTTGTTAATTATTTAATAATATGAATGCCAAACATACGAATTTTTTTTAGTCATATAATTTTAATTTTAACATAATTCTCCTGTTCAAAATATAGTACAATAAAAATCCTACTACGAGATTAAAATCAGTACTTATATGGACGGTAAATGTTTCCCCTTGAGACGTTGCGTTATTGATGAGTTACATTATCGTAGGTGTTGGCAGCCACTCCGTGTTGGAACAAGTGTTACACATACATACATACATACATACTGTACGTCTGTCACATCTGCTCTTATTAGGAAATGCATACGACTCATATTTATATTAATATATTTTTTTTCCAACATTAATTTGAAGCCATCGTGATTAGTGTAGATGAAGTGCGGCGTTCAGTTTCGCTACTCAACATGTCTTGGAATGTAGAGAGTATATTCTATTTCGTTCCCGTCTTGACACTTTCAATATTATTCAACGTCGCGTTTTCTTTTGTTACCAGAGCGAAGAAATAAAAATTCTTCAAGTAGACATCGAACATACCATCATGTTCACAATCAGACGTGCCGTCCTGACCTCATTTTAAGTTATACTTATATACTATATTTCGTAACCTTACTTCATAACTATACCTACGCCTAATAAAATAATAATAACTAATATAATAATCTACTAGTTATTTTTTTTAATTTCTCGCTGTATTTCGTAAGTAACAGGATAGACCACAGGGAGCATATTGTTAAGAATCTCAGCTCTCCACTTTCCACCCAATTCTAGAGGCAGTGCTTGCTGAGTGGCGAAACTCAACGCCGCGCTTTGCTTCGACACCAGAGTGAAGAAAATGAAAATATTAAATATTTTATATCTTCGACTGCGAATCGAACCCATAACCTGTCGCGTTTTGCAGTCACACGCTTGCGTCCCTGCGCCACAGCTAGTTAGTTAATCAACAAAAATATTAAGTCTACACTTTAATTGATATTTCTTTACCTTACGAACTTTATATCTTAATCTCAACACGCCTCTATCTAAGCAAGTGTAATAATGAAGTTGTCCGTCGTCGGTCACAGTCGGTCGCAGGTGGTGGTGGTGGCGGGTGTGGTGGCGCAGGTACTGCATTTAATGTACACGACTACTAGTGTTGTCAACAACTTAGTATTTAATGTGCTAGTTTGACTTTAGCTTTGCCTTTATACGGCTATGGAGTTTGACAGTGATCTGTGATAGTGCTTGTAAACTTCAATGTAGAGTTTATGTATACGTAATGTAGCTTAAGGTTTAATATGTAGCTTTACGCTGTATCCCGTATATGGAAGGGTAGGCTGACGGAAACCTGGTAACGTAGTTTTAAGATACTCTATTCCCATTAAGACCCTTCTCTGCCGAATTATCAAGGTATTGCATGTTGAAAGGCGGAACTCAACGTCGCACTTTTCCTCTTTATCAGGGCGAAAGAATGAAAGATGTCGTTTCTCTGCACCATGATAGCTGCAACCTTGAAATTTGTGATAGAATTCGATGTTAAAAACCACCTTCACCCTTTTTCCTTCATAGCAGAGGGAACCTCATTCACCTGCTCGTATGACGACTTGATCAGGGCAACAGATACCGCAGTCAACGTGGCTAAATACTGGCAAAATATGATATGAAATTCCAAGCATTGACACGAAGAAGAAGAAGAAGAGGGAACCTAATATTAACATACTTCGGTTCCCATTTTCTGCTTTTTTTAGAGAAATTTTGTGCTGAACGGTGGAATTGATCGCTGCGCTTAGTCTTCCATATTGGGAAAATGAAAATAATCTTATTTTCATTAAATTAAGGACGCTCTGGTAGACTATACGTGGTGTTCACATAAACCACACAATATTGCGAAAATTAGAAAGTGAAGAACAAAGTGTCTTAACACTAGATTCCCTCTGCATACACTGCTACGGGTAACGTTTGCTAACTTTTTGTTAACGTTGTGTTTGTTAGCTTCTTTTATTTTACATAAGATGTATTACAATCCAAACGAAAAAAAAAACGAAAATATCCTTCCTACAAGAAGGGATCGGCGACGTATATTAATTAAGCCTTTACAGAGAACAAAAGCTCCATTAGTCAGTGTCCTTCTCACACATTAAAAACTTTAGAAAGTTTATGAAGTCAACAAAGCGATGCTATAAAAAACTCAAATATTTCTACTTCACAATGTCCCTACATTTTTTCCTCGAAAGGGTGATGACTCGATTCATTCATCAAATGTATGGGGCATGAGAGTTATTAATAATCATTGGAACGAGCTATGAGTACATGTGCGGTGAGGAAGCTTGTTGCCTAGAGTAGTGAATATAATGATACGTCATCATATAGAGATCATCGTGGCACAGCGTCCGACTGGAAGCACGATGGTTATGGTTTCGATTCCCAGTAGAGGTAATGAATTATTCATTTCCTCATTGTGATAACAAGAAAGCAGCGTGGGTTCTGCCACGCAACATGTAACCTCCCGACGTGCCGAAACTACCTGAGCACACTCTTTTTTTAAGAAGTTTAAAAATTCTTTAAATATTTATTACAAAAGACGACTTCATAGTATGAATTTAAGCGTAACAACATTACAAACTTTTATACTTTATATGATTACAGACTTATAAACGAGTCACGTAGATATTCTTCATTGATACTTTATCATAAATAGTTTTAAAAAAAATAATTTAAAGATAAACCAACAATTTTATATATAAGTTATAAAATAGTTTTTAGTAGACTTTAAGACGTAAAATGAAAAAATCGATAGAGTGTTGTCTGGCAAATATTACAATGTACGTACATTAGATAAAAGATATTTCTGCGTTTTGCGTATTAAGATATTTGAGGTGAGGAGTCTCGGGCCGGAGGGTGGAGGATGATCGCGTTAGCTTAGTTTACGAAAAATGTGCCTCGAAATCTAATTATGTTTTTGATAAAAGTTTCGCAACGACTTTCGCGATGAGTTCGTGCTTCATTTTGTAAAAGGTCCCGACCCCAGCGACCCCGGCGACCCCGGTGAGATCCTCACCAGCCCCTCGATTTATTTCGTTATATTTCCGTTCGTCCGTACTATGAAATATGATTGAAATTTTTGGATGCTATTTAAATTTTTAGGGGCGAAATTTAAGCTGAGTTTAATTAAGTGATTGGTTTGTTTATTTATTGTATATTCTATATCGGTAGAAAATATAAGTTATGTCAAATTTAAGAACTTTATAAGGTCTTATAATCATATACTTATTAGCAAATATTGCATCATATAGGGTGGAAGAGGCAGCGCTCCTTTTACGGAAACAGCATATAGGGTAAAATACTTCAAACTCTTACCTAAAGAAATGAATCAAGATAATTCAACAGTTTATACGTAGGATTTTTTTTTTCATTTCACGATGCCTGTATTTCGTGTGACGCAGTTACTCATAGATACCAATAACATAAACACATACTACTACAAAAATACTACTAAAGGTTAAACAACTTTGAACTTTGCCGCCAATACCTACGACTCGATTTCGGAATAAGGCGTATGCGGCGGTTTGTTTGAAAAAAAAACACTTTTTCATTTTTGGGAAAAAAAAATGTATTAGGCTTTTATGGAGTAGTTAAAACTATGGTTTCATTTAAAGTAGTGCTGATACTTCCATCCTGTGTATCAGTACATTTCATTTGAACGTATGATTTTTTTTCCTTTTGCTTCATACTACAACCTGCAAATTGAAGCTCAGGTAGATGAATTTACCTAATTTTGAGACATTTCATGCTTAGTGGCGGAACTCATCGCCGCACGTTGTATTGTTACCAGAAGAAGTGAAAAATTGAAAATAATTAATTACTCCGAGTGGGAATTGAACCCGTTGTGGGTTCGTCGTTTCGCGTTCACATTCAGACAGAATTTATTGAAACAGTCATCCCATTCTCGCTTTTCTGTTCTCACGAAAACCGCCCGATAAGTGCATATTTTTATTCATTTGAGTAAATACAATTTAGCTTCATGAAAAACCTACATCAGACACGAACCATCGAACACGATGTTATGAATTGACTACTTATACATAATAACTGAAGTACTGTTTCCTATACAATTCAACTTTAACTATTGAGTTTAAGTAACAGCAGAACTGCCTTCCGAGCAAATGGTTATGTTCATTCAAAGTGAAAAGTACTTAGAAAATTTTATTTGAATAAAATATATTTTGATTTAAATAAATGTATTCTCATGTATATTTGTAGCTCTGTCCTCCAATAGGCATGTATGCCAAACATACATGCCTATTAGAGAGAACATTATAAAACTGGAGAGTTTATTTTGTAGAACATTAATCTCAGCAAGTAGTGGATCTTTAAATTTACTATGCCATAGAAAAATATTTTTGTATGGCATAGTTAATTTAACGAGGAGCTGTAGGCTATGTAATAATACTATCATAATATAATATAATATAACTTGATGAGTTAATTTAGGTGTCCCACTGTACAGGGTACCATGGACAGGGTGGATAAGTCATACACAACTTTTAGTTACTTTCTATAGACCACGCGGACGAAGCCGCAAATAAAAGTTAGTATAAGGTTCCAAATTCCATATAATAAGTCCGATTGTAATTTAGCGTACACTTGCAGTGTAGCTAGTCGGATTGGTCGGTAATCCATTCGACGCGGTGCAAGTATCTAGGATTAGGGTTACGATTCAAATTCATGTTCGATGGGATTGGCCGATATTTATATATTGTGTTGAACTGTAGGTGGCTATAGATTTGGTGGGATTTGATTTTCTTTTAAAGTGTTTTATTTTAAATTATTTAAATTGTTGTCTCTAGTTTTATACTTAAGCCGTAAGTTTATATGAGTATGGTTAAAAAGGCAATTAATAAGTTTATCAAGAGACGCCAAACTAAGGATGAAAGGTGAATCCAGTTCAGACTTAGTTTTGCCTCTCTTAATATCTTCATAACTTTCGGCGACTGTAATACTGGCAAGCGGTTTCAATGTCACATTTCCATTTTTAAGACAATAAGAAATATATGTATACTATGAACATTTCTTTTTAAGAAAAAAAAAAGCTTTTATTAAAAAAAATTACAATATTTAAAGTTATTAGCATATTTAGAACGGACAATATAAAAAAACAAATATGAAAAAGAAAAGTCAAACATTTTAAATAATGACAAAATTTATTAATTTTTAAATGCATCACATATTTCCTTGGCCACCCTACGAGTACCTCTTAATACCACACCTCCGGCTATGCGCTTAATACACTTATCTGGAATGAAGAATTATGTTTATGTTTATCTCTTGATGCAGCAGTTATATACATACTTAAAGTAAAATAGTTCTGGTAAATCAATATTTTATTGATATTGAATCTAAGATATGAAATATATCTCGTTATATACGAGTTGGTAGGTACATATTATTAATCTTTGCAATGATTATTTTGAACTCATATTTAAAGCCAGGCACGCGTATTTCTTTTGACGCCGTCGTGACTGTGAGCGTGCGGGTGCGGGTTTGATACCCGCTCACAGGAATAAATTATTTTTTTTTTCTAGTAAGAATACAAAGCGCTCGCCACTCATAACACAATGTCTCGAAAATTAACAAATTTGCAAAAATGCGAATCACGTGCAATACAATAAAAATATTTGTATATGTTTTTTTGCGTCGTACTTAGCTCGCATTTCTAAGCGTAGTAGAGCGCCTTTTGTTGTAAATTAAAGAGGAATGCTTTGTCGACTGCTTTTTGTTTTTTTTCCGAGATTGCTACTAAAAATGTTATAAATACTGTTTTTAACATTTTTAAAGTGTTATTCTACACTTAAGAAAAAAAAAAATATTTGGAGAACTTATAAAAATTTAAACGTAGCAGGAATTGAACCCTTGCCTCTGGGAAGCCGTCCAAGCGCTCTGATCGCTAAGCCATACGTAGACAACGTAATAGTAAACATATTTTTAATTGTCTTTTCGTTTTCTAAATAGACAATGGTATATTTTTATATTTTTTTAAATATTTATATATTTTTATATTTTTTTAAATAAAATACTACTATTAATATTACAGCGCAAAGCTAAAGAAAATTCTCATATGCTTCTCTCAATTAGCCTCCAGCTAGCTCCGTAGTCGCTAACGACGCGCAGTGGGCGGCGGACATCCGAGGGTAATTCATTCAATTCGCATTCCTACGAGTGCGTCTGGTCCCGTCGTCGATCAGACTGATATAAAGGAAGTACTTAGCAATGCTTACACCTTAAATGTATTGATAGTTTGTTATGTAGTTTACCTCTATGGTAGTAGGCATTATTAGGTTTTTGTTAGTCCTTTTTGATTCTTAATGTTTTATTTCCTTTACACATTTTCAACATATAAAGGAAGCCTTGTGTATAATTTTTTAAGTTTCTTTTTTTTTTTTTCATCTTTTTTAGCTTCACGCTGTATCGCGCACATTCTATAATAGGTAAGGGAACCTGGGAACTAAGATACTCCGTGTTAACGGGTAACACACTTCCGTTTTCCACTTTCCGGTGATTTTTTTTCTAGTTTTTTTTTATTGTCACCATTTTTTATAAGGAAGTAGTATTCACGAATATAGTCAGATACTGTACCATTATATAACCATGACCTCAATTTTTAAATAAATTACAATAATTCTACTATAGCATTGAATAGAATATGCATTTCCAATTCAATTCAAGCGTGAATTTATTTCTTTGATAGAAAGAGGCGTCGTAATGCCGATAGGCGATACGCGCGACGTGACATACTGACACACCACTCACCAGGCCACCAGCCTCTCCGCTGAGAGCCTCGCACACTGCACCGAACTGTGAATATTATCAAATAAATTGTATTTCAATATTTATGTATGCATTAAATTTAGCTAGTAATACTTGCGTGCGGTTTTGTTAAGGTAATTAATGATATAGCCGTCTTAGAAAGTGAAGGTAAAGTTATTTCAATCTTTCTTAAAACCGACCATAAAGATATTTATATACGAGTACTTTGCGTCTATATACAGCTCTTCTGTTACTGAGTGACTGATACTGATAGTGCACAGAGCGGAGGAGAGCACTAAGAGAGGATTTCTCGAAATTCCAGATAACAGAAAAAAAGGAATTTTTCTTTCTATGTTTTAAACTCCACGCAAACAAAGTTATATTGTTAACAATTAATAAAAAACAAAATATCTTAATCCAAAGAAACCTGATAAAATCTTGAGTTTCTATTGTCTTCTTTCTTTCTGAGGAAAAGTTCCTCAGAAAAGTTGACATGGCAGAAACTCTTTAGGTCATTTAACGCTCATCTTCTGTAAAGTAAGTAGGTTTAGTAGGTGTTTTCATACTATTTCTTATGTAAATACTTTTGTGTACATACATTATTTCATATGCACATTTGTTGCAACGCCACAGTAGCGCGTCTGAGCGTAAACGCGATGGTTATGGGTATGATTTTTTTTTTCATTTTAGATCGTATAAGCCATACGACGTTAACTTCCTCTACTTAAAACTCAACATCACTAAAATGTGCTACAAAACTAAAAAAAATGCAGTAAATAAACAAAAAAAAACTGACCAAATGGAGAGATATTACAAATTACTTTTAGTATTACACTCTTTTGTCTACTCTACATAAAGATATAAACAAGGTAAACTTCATTATTATAAAATGAAATAATCGCTTCTCAAAGCGCAGATTAGCAGAGAGCTCTCGGTGTTACGAGGCTATTCCGTCTTAATAAGCTCCCTGAATAGTTCCGGAGGTTCGTCTCGCTCGTGGCGCTCATTGGGCGGCTGCTCACGCGTAAAAGCGCAGTAATTAAGCTCAGCACATAGGAAATGAAGGCGTTGTTCAACTTTACAACTTTATAATTAGGTGCGATGAGTTTTAAACAGAACTAAAATATATAATACGTTGATACGCTTGTGTTTGGTTTTGTTCTCATCATTCTAATTAAACTAAGGTGTTAAGTCTTTGTTCGTTTTTTTTTCTTCACGCTGTATTCAGTATTTAGTATAACATTTAAAAGGACCTCATCATCACGTCTATTCTTTAATTTAACTTTCATTATATATAGAGGTACTATAATAAAATAGTAAATAAATTGTCTATGTAGGATAACGAAAAATTCGTATAAGAACACTAATCTACGATTTGTTTTTTTTTAGACAGACGAAAACAAGCACAGACGTCCGTTTGTTTGTCTATTTGAAATGGAACTGCCTCATGAATGTATAGTATAGTATTGTATAGTATAGTACAGTACAGTAGCTACATTACGTTAAAGGGTATAGTGTGTCAAACCTTCACAATTGTAACTATGAGTCGCGCCTAACAGTTCTAACGACTAACAATGTCTCACCTACTTTGAACAAGCCCCGCGCGCTTCGACTGGACTGAATACAAAACATGATATTCTCACTCTACAAAACATGTGATGTGATTGTGGCGTAGTGGATTCTTTTTATTATAATTGATGGATGTGGGTTCGATCCCCAATCTGATGTATATTTATTGCCTCATCCCCGGAACAGTCAGATAGGACCTAGACTCTGTTACCCATGCACCAAGGGAGAAAAGTAAAAAAATATAGGAAGTTATCGTTTTCTTAATTATTTATATAAAAGCTTCCTTCGGTATTTTAAATAACAGAGAAACAGCTCTTCAGTTCTAACACTTTAATATTTGCTTTTTATACACCACTGTATCTTAAAGTAGAAGTGTACTTGTCAAGACACAAGCAAAGAATGCCTCCACACTGCTAATGTAATGCCTTTTATACTTTTAAAATTAGTCAAATCAACAACTATCTTGACAAGTACAATTATAACAAAATTGTATCATTTGACTTCACAAAATATTAATAAAACAAATTGACATTATAATAATAAAATTACAAACGCTAACAGCTCGGCCTTCCTTTACATTCGAGTCCCCTCGAAGGAAAAAAAATACAAACAAAATTAAATAGACATGTATATAAAACTTAATCTTTTCGGCCATCTTACAATTAATTGTTCCTACAATTACATTAACACTTAACACTATAACAAAACTTAAATATATCTGTAGCACTCCTTAGTTGGCTTATCGGCCTCATGTGTGAACAGATTATCATTTAAGCTAAGTGTACTCATCATTTGACTTATCGGTCTCATGTACACTCAGATTACAATCTCATCAAGTACTTAATTACATAATTTCTTACTCACTAAATTATCCTAGAATCATTATCATTATCATATTCAATTCAATATCTGTTACACTCCTTAGTTGGCTTATCGGCCTCATGTGTGAACAGATTATCATTTAAGCTAAGTGTACTCATCATTTGACTTATCGGTCTCATGTACACTCAGACTACAATCACATCAAGTACTTAATTACATAATTTCTTACTCACTAAATTATCCTAGAATCATTGTCATTATCATATTCAATTCAATATCTGTTACACTCCTTAGTTGGCTTATCGGCCTCATGTGTAAACAGATTATCATTTAAGCTAGATGCACTCATCATTTGACTTATCGGTCTCATGTGCACCTATACTTAATCATCGTCATTTACACATATGTCTTAAATACTTAACTATTATCGTTATCAATTTCGCTAGACTCATTTAACTTAACATTATTACACTAAATTGTCAATCTCTTCACAATTATCTATCCTACCACTAAAATTATCATATTTACTACAAATTTTCCTTACACTATCAATTTCATTATAATCATTCAAACTTCATCATTAATTTCGAAATTTACTGGATTATTTTCGTTATTATGGTTAATTTCACTACTTTCACATGAATTATCAACTACATCAAAAATGGAACCTTCCTCAGATTTGTCAGTCGAGTCAGATAAGTCATCATCAGTATCATTTAAGTGATTTTGATTATAAGACGTCCAAGGGAATATTTTATCAACTGAAAATACTCCTTCATATTTTCTATTATTTTTTCTAGTAATTGGGGTATCCTCTACAATGTATCTATCATTTTCTAAAACTTTTTTAATTCTATACGGTCCTTGAAATTTCGCTACAAGTTTTTTTGATTTGCCATTATTATTATTAATATCGCGTTGAACCCTGACTAAGTCGCCTACTTTATAGTTATTAGCTTTCCTACGTTTTTGATTAAATCTATTT